>JAMQGT020013939.1:0-87540 GCA_024447675.2 Pterophyllum scalare
ATTGCTTACCAGCAGAATCCGGGTCCATCCCGGCCCGGTGCGATCGGCGGCAGCAAACCCCGGGTGAGAAAAGCCACATAAAAAAGCCGAAAATAACTCTGTGAATGTCAGCAGGCTAAATAATGCATTGGGGACCGTTAGAAAAAATGTGGATTATCTACAGGCCCGTGATAGTTTCCAGTTCTTCTTCTCTTAAATATTAACACTGACGCGTTTCGGGCCTGCTGCTCTCACTGACCTTGTTTCTGTGCGGCTCACGCTGCCCTGCAGCAGGTAGCCACGCCGGATGTAGAGAGAAGGATAGAGGAGTACAAGCGGGACAACCCCGGCATGTTCAGCTGGGAGATCCGGGATAAGCTGCTGAAGGACGGGGTGTGTGACAGAAGCACAGTCCCTTCAGGTGAGGCCTTCTCCGGTAAGCGCCATTTAATTCCATTGTTTACTCTCTCAACTTTGTTCTTTTATTTTTTATAAATAAATCAAAACACAGTCTGAAATTAAGGAGGCCATCAGGAAAAAGAAATAATAATGATAATGATAAAATTACTGCTTATATAATAAAATAACTAAATAATAATAAAATGACTGCTTATATAATAATGATAAAATGACATTTATATTATTATTATTACATAAATGTAATTTTATTATTTTTATTTTTATTATTATTATTATTATTATTATTATTATTATTATTGCTGAAGCTGCCTTCATGTTCGCAGTGAGTTCGATCAGCCGTGTACTTCGAGCTCGGTTTGGGAAAAAGGATGAGGAGGATGAGTGCGAGAAAAAGGAAGAAGACGGAGAAAAGAAAACGAAGCACAGCATCGACGGCATCCTGGGAGACAAAGGTAGGCCGGAGGAGGGTCCGCTCCTGGACTGTTGCCGATCCACTGTCTGCTAATTAGCTCTAAACTGGCGTTTTGTCCTTTGGCTTCTCCTCCTTCAAGTTGCGCTTCCAGCTTAAATATTTATGACGGAGCGCTGGAGCGGCTCGGCTCCCGCCGCGCGGCTTAAACGCTCCCCTGAGAGCCGCTGAACAATGACAAAAGAGCCGGTCGATATCAATTACAGGCGCAGGAGCGAGGCGGGTGGGGGGGCAACTTTCTGTTGACATCAAGTTCAGTCAGCAGTGTCCTCTGACCTGACAGAAGATGAGATTCAGCCGACAAACACACAACCAGAAAACAAACACGCAAAACGAGCCAAAAAATTGGCTTCACATTGGAATTCATTCAACTAATAACATTTAAATTAAAAACGGAGTTTTGATTTTGACGAAATGTGTGAAATATTGATATTTTTCTGTCTGTTACATGATGACTGAGATGTTGCAGTCGGTTTGTTTGCTTCATTTCATGCGCGCTGCTGTTTGTGCGCATTTTGACAGGATCAGCTGTCTGTTAATTAGACTTCAGGGCTGCAGGTCCCAGTGTTTCTGACCGCTGCTTCCACCGGGCACAGTCTGTTTTTTCAAGTCTCCCCCTCTTCACATTCTTCAAGATCATCCCAGCGAGTGTCTCTGTGTCATCTGAGCCTGGCATTTCCTAATTTGAAGACTTAGCCTATTACAGCTGGTAATGAAACCGGTGTGTGTTGAATAGGCGTCTATGTTGGAGAGGGGTGTAATAGCTGGAAGGCATGGTAAGAAATATATTTATCCCCTATCAGCCCTCACTCTCAGTCCCGGGCACATGCGTTCTGTTGAAGGGCCTTAAAGCAGATTAAATTGAGCCTTTTATTTCTTTTCACTTTCATCTCTCAGTGGCTCACTTCATGGTGTGAAGCCTGCAGCAGAAATTCATGAGATTTTAAGGTTTCCTCTCCTGTTGTATTTTTTAAAATATTATTTTTAATTTTTAATTTTTATTTTTGGAAACATGTTGTAGTATGTCAGCAGGCGCCAGAGTGGATTTTAGGCTGAATGAAATAGGTGTGAGTGTGTTGCTGTGCCTGAGACAAACTCAGTGAGGAGTTTGATCTACAGCTGCATTTATGTCACGTGAGGTTTTATTTAATTTTTTTTAGCATGATATGTGAGCAGCGATGCACAGCCAGAGACAAAGAGCCAGATCTGCATGAAAATGAGTCGGCCTGGTTTGATGCAACCTTTAAAGCTAACACGCACGCATAAAAGGAAATGCATTATAAATATTCCAATGCAATGATCCGGGACATTCCCTCTCTGATCTGCATTTCCATCTCACATTTGCACATAACACGTGACTCCACGTGTGTGTTATATCGAACATGATGGAATTACCATTAATCTTATTTTCTGATAGGATCATTGTTAATATTTGCTAAAAGTAGACGTCAAAGTAATCGTCATGGTTCCGTAAATTTCTGTCACGCATCACATTGTGGAGAGGACTGAACGGCCGGCTCTGTGTCGCCCTATTTCTTACAGGTAACTGAAATGCAGGGAGCTGGCTCTGCAGGCTGTACACCTTATAGCAGTATTTCATGTGCACGCTGTTTCCTAAAGATAGAAATGAGCTACATAAAAAAAAAAACGGTGGAGTCCGGCCTGGTTGAAAGAACGAAGCAGACAGTGAGGATGCAGAGAGCACTTCAAACAAACAGAGTGGAGGTGACGTGAAGCCGCTTTACACAGAGCACAGGCTGTGGGAAGCTGCAGCTATTAATAACAGTTTCCCCGGGCATTCGCACTTACTCTGCTCCACCTTCACTTTCTCCCAGCTATTTTACCCGGGTTGAAATTGAGGGAGACCCAAATGTTGGCTGGAGATAACGCAATCGTCACAGCCGCGGTCCTAGGCTGTGCATCACTGCATTAAACTGGGATTAACCTCTCTGTTCTCCCCTGCTGTCATGCACCTAAAATTCACATTTTCAGCGGCTGTGTTGGAAAAGGGAAGAGGGCTGGAAGTCGGTGTGTAACAGGAATTGTATCAAGAGTAATGAGTAGTGAGTCATCATCATCGTGGTGTGTCACAGGCATAATGCTGTTCCCGTTTCCTTCAGTGTGAGCATTCTGTCTTTGACCTGAGCTGAAACAAGCACTTTGAAGGCATCACACAAAACTGCACATGTGCTTTATCTTATTTTGACTAAACAAATAATTGAAAATATTATAATCTTATATGGAGTGCATTGATTTTTAAATTTCCCAACAACAACAAATCCCTTCATGGGGCGATTCTAATATTTATCATCTTAATTAATAAATCTAGACCGCATCAAAGCATTAACATATACTTTACATTCATATTGTAAATCAAATGATATACAATTCTTCATAAATTAAATTCATAGTTCATGATCACATCAAGGCCTTTTTAGGCTGATGAAAAAGTCACACACAAATTCAATATAACCAAAAATATTTGGGACCACTGATATGTAGCCAATGATAATTGAAAACAATAAAAAAAAATTGCTCTCCACAGATATTCATAATCTGAAGTTTAGTAGTTTGTATTGATCTTTGTTCAAATCATTTTCCAATGCAGTAACTTAGAAAATGATCTTTGACTCGTACTCAGTGAGACGTTCCTCAGGCTTCAGGTCTTCATGCAGACGTGATCACGTCAGTAGATTTGAGTCACTTTGCTGGTCTGTGATTATTGAGGCAGAGGTTTGGCCTTTAGGCAGTGATTTGGCTTCTGTGTTATAACTGTGGAATTTTACTGCCATACAGATAAGCTGTAAATATAAAAAACAGCTAATATTCACAGAAGCTCTTTTCACTTTAACGCTGACCTGAGGCTGACCTGAGGGCAGGACTCATTTGCTGTGTTTCACATTTTAAGGAGTAGGTGAGGAAAGAAGGAAGCTGCTGGAGCAAAGTGAGGAGCTTTTTGATCTTCTGCTGCCAGCATGGCTTTCAGGCTGCCCGTCTAATAATTAACGCCCATTTTCCCAGACAGCTGAATGTGTTCACGTGGATGTGACGTTCTCAGCTGACTGCAGGTTTCTTCTGAACACCACATTTGTGTAATGACTGAAACTAACAACGTGCCGTGAGTTCAGTTTCATGATTGTTAATATGCAAATTGCGGTGCTCGTTGATGAAACGAAACGTTGAGCATGCTGCTGATGAACAGACGCAGCTGTCTGGGATTTCCGTACCTTCATTTTCTGTATGACAGGGTCTGTGTGGGCCTCTGTGGCCCCCTGCTTTTGTTCAGAGGGACAGCCTCTCCTCCCAGCGTATCTGAGTGGAGTTTTCCTGATCTTAAATTAATGCTTCCTTACTCAACACACCAGAGAAATGTTAACAATAATTTGTAAAATGAATGTTCTGAATTGCATTTGCTTGTGTTAATATTTGTTCCCGTAGGCCCGGCGCCCTCCATTCAGGCCTCTTTCCTGTCATGTGAAATGAAGAGAATCACAGTTGGATCAGGGACAGCATTAGATCCCTGTGGGGAAACTGGGTCACTGTGGAAGCACAGAGGAGCAGGATAAAGCACACTAATACAGGACATACATGGCAGAGGGAAAAAAGCCTTACTGTGTGAAAAAATATATCAACAACTGAATATTTTCATAACATAAAAGACAGACACGAGTAAATGAGCCAATGAATGTGTGACAGTAAGGTGTGAGAGTACAGCAGGCTGGATATAAGCTCCTTTAACAGCTGAGATAAATGATGAAAGCAGTTTGTGTTCCCAGTTCTTGGTAACATGGATCTTAAGTTTTCAGCATTTTTTTAAGCAGTAAAACCAAATTCCCAAACTATGGACCTGAGCAGCCTTTTTTTTTTTTTTTGCTTATCATGTCTTCATTTAAGTACATGCAGAATTTCTGCAGTGTAGAAAAATGCATATCCATCCGTGATATTGAACATTTATTGATCTTTTTAAAAAGCACACAGAACAGTTCATGAGTCGCACATTCAAGAAAGAAAATTCCTCTTCTGATCTTTTTCTTTAGATGAAATGTAAATATTACAGATGCAAAGATGACTGTGTTCATCATGCAGTGAGTCACACGTGTTTCCCTTGTTTAAACATATGTAACAGGATATTTAACAAGAATATTTTCCAATATTGTGATGGTAATATAATCTGTTATATATAATCAGTCTAATGCTATGCATAACAGAAATCCAGACCTATCACATGCCCCACTCACTGATGTAGCTTTTTGCAGCTTGCTTTGAATGACTAAATGCATAATAATACCTCATTAATAACAACACTAAAGTAATAATGATGATAATGATAATGTGGAGGGACCAAAGTGAATGGAGAGCAGAAGGATCCACAGTTTCTACAAAACATCCAAGGAGAATAGGGCAGTTTCAGGGTCAGAGGTCAGTGTAGTATCAGCGAGTATTTTCTGAGTCACAGGTGTGAGTGCTGGCTCCGTTTCTGCAAACAAACTTCTTTAAAATCCCACAGAGTTTATATAACACACACACACACACACACACACAGGTAGGGACCCACATTATACGCAGACAGCTGCACTGATTGCTGGGATGTTTGGTGTCAATGAAATAATCCTTATATGAAACATGTTAAAGGTTTACACCAAGAAAACATCACACTGTAGTTGTTGTAATTAGTACTTAGAGAGTAGCTAATTGTATGATTTCTTTTTCTTTTCAACAACTATGAGCATTTTTGTGGGCCTGACCTACTTGTTGACTTTCCTTTATTGCTGCAGAGCTGGGGACTTCTCAATAGTGTCTTTGAGAAAACAAACATATATAAAGGGGAGCTGCTGAACTGGGAGAGGGCTTTGAATAGGAGAATAGCAGCCCACTTCTTAGCCATGGAGTGTTTAGTAGCCATCCCTTAATCCTTCTTTCATTTTGCCGACAAATGCCAAGGATCTTGTCTGGAAACCCAATAGGAAGCTGATCAGCCAACAAAGGAGGAACGGTCCACAAAGAGCAAGCAGGCGAAACAGGCTGAGGGCAGTCAGAAGCCTCTGGCATCCCATTAACAACCCGTTTGTAAAGGATATACACAGGACAATGGCAAAGAGAGAAATTACAGCAAATGGCGCGAACAATATGGTGACAACAAAGTAACGTTAGCGCTTTGGTTGGTTGGAGCTCTTGATGAGCTGATCCACCTCAGCTTTATAGCTCCAGTTCTGAACATGTGCCACTCTTGTCATTATTCTAGCGATCTACAGTTTTAAGAAGCCTGTATATTGATCAGCCTTTAAATGTATCTTTAAATGAGTGGAGACGGCTCATTGTCCCAAACACTAAATGTCAGGACACAACATTCAAACCATTCTAGGATCTGAAGCATTCACTCACTTCTTTATTTTGAAAGATGGAAAACAGTCTGAGGTTTAAGAAGTGAGCTTGATGTCATGTGCTTGATCGGTCTGTTAGCGGCCTCTGTCAGGATGTGGAAGGGAAACATCGACTTAATTCCAGCTCATTTGGCTGCCCAGAAAAACGGGCTGAGAGCCGCTCTGCAAACAGCCCATTCAGAGTTTTGTTTCTGCAGCGAGCTGCAAGTCCAGAAACACTCTGCTGCTTCAGAAGACCGTTTTTTCCATCTGCAGTACGATTCATTTTGAAGTTAAACTGCCTTACAAATTAAAAGTGGATTTGATTATCTACATATTTTTATGTAGACCACATGTAGAGTTGCATGATCTCGATGTCACTTCTTTTTCAGTACAACAACAGCATATAGCTTATGATTCTTAAGAAAAGAGATGACAAGGAGAGTTAGAAAAAAAATGAAGCAAGCAAAAATGAATTTACAGGGAGCTGGGTGCCAGAAATAATGAGGCCGTGGGTCTCTTGGTTTATTGTAAGGCAAAATATATAATATGTAATAAACATGTTCTGTATAAAAATGCAAACATGTAAACTACTAGGCCCCTGGAAAACTAGGAAAAAAACACCCAAACCCAGAACTCCTTGGATGTGACCCTGAATGTTTGCACTGGAGCCGCGCCTGATTAATATGAAGAACTTCAAAAATCCAAAGTACTAAATCATACTGTAACACTGATGTAATGTTTTTGATGAATATCCCATCACACGTATCATTTTTGTTTCCAGACTGATGACAAGCATGAAAGAAGCAAAAATGAGGCCGTGAATAACCGATTATTCCAGAAAGAAAACAATCGAAAAACGAAATGCTTCGGAGAATCATTGTAGCAATGACTTTTGCAAAGTCCTTTCTAAAATTTTTAAAATCTCCACTGTGTGTCGCTCCATTAGGAAGCTTATCCATGGATCCTTGTTTTTCCATCAGTCCATGCAGGAAATCTCATTTAGTAAAAACTGTCCAGTGACCTTAAATATGCAGAGATTACTGAGGCATTTTCTTGGCTGGTGGGGGAGTAAATATTCGCACTGCTGATAGGTATGAAAGTGGATTAATATCCATTTCTCTATCACTGCATTAAAAATAATTTGAGCCAGTCTTTGGTCATGGTGGGAACAGCACGTTGCTCACACTGCGACGGGATTCCTCGGATCAGTGCGTGGATCTGCTCCAGCTGAGAGGAATCTGCAAACTGAAGAGTTATGATTAGCACAACAGGCAGTTCTCAGTAAGTGCTGCTCCAGCCCGACCCTCCAGAACAGCTTCAGTGCCGCTTGTCATTTATGCTCTTTAACGGGAACAAACACAATCATCAGAAATTGGCCATCATTTCTCATTTGGGCTGACACGATGACTGAATGTCATAACAAAAGGAAAATGAGATAAATATGAATGAGGGTAGTACAGAGAAAGCCCATTTCTCTGAGTTTTCTAATCTTTAAGAGGAAAATCAGTAATCATGTAAGTCATTACCTACTTAATAAGCACCTAATTACAGCACAATAAGCGCACAGGCTGCTGCTTATAGAGAACTTCTCACTATAATGCAAACACGGATAGAGGCAGTTTCATGCAGACTGGAGGAGCAGGATGTTGGCTCTATCTATCATCTGTCTATCTTTATATTTTTAAAGAAAAAAATCATTATTTGAAGAATTTGATTTTGCCAAATTTTTGCATCTTTGTGCGAGCAGCCACAGACGAGGAGGAGTGTGCAGAAAACAACTTGTGTGTGTTGCAAGCTGCTAACCGGAGGAGAAGAAAGAAAAATGAACCTGTGCTAAAATGGACTGTTACTCTGTGCCTGCATTTACCATTGAAGGAGTTGATGAACTCCTCCAAGTTTATTAAAGAAAGGAAACAATGTGAACCAAAGGCTCGAGGCAAGCAGCCTGACAGTTTATAAAGTGGCGGCCATTGTAGCCTGAAGGCAGACGCATGAATACCTCTGAATAGACTCCTTCAAAGTGATACGATTGAGCTAGACAACAGCAAAATGCTGAAAGGAAGGCTTCTCCTCTGCGCTGCTGAGCTGATCGGCATTTTCTAATGCTTCTGTTTGAATGAATATGCAACTGCAGTGGGAGGGACCGCCGCTCTGTTATCAGGCTGGAAGATTCGTACAGCAACTCCAAGCAGCAGGTATATCAGTGCTGTTGTAGAAAGATTTGAACAGATTTCTGGACTAATTACAATATTTCCCAATAACAACATGTTTTCAAGTCAACTGCATAAAAAAATACTTTGCTGATAAAACCAAACAGCATTATTGAATTATTATTTTAACAGAAGGAAACTCTGTAACATGTACGAACAAATGGTTTGTGTGATGGAAAAAATTAATGTGATGAGAATAGAAACAAACAAACAAACAAACAAACAAACTGAGTTGTTGAAAGGCTGCCAGGTATTATTTATATGACTCAATATCTGATACCAGCTCTGCAGTTATTAGTTGGTGTTAATATGAAATCCACACTAAGACAAGTGAGTGTTACGAACTCATTTTACTGTAAAACAATAGAAAATGTTCAATATTTAAACTTTTCTTTTGTGGATTTTTTGAATGATTTTTTTTTTGCCTCAAAACACATTAAATATTTTAATTTATTGTCACTTTTTTCCTTTGTGAACATTTTTATTTAATTTATTTTACCATTTTTAGAGGTTTTTTTTTGTTGTTGTTGAGAAAACAGCTTGAAAAAGGTTCAAACCTCAATGAAAACATTAGTAACTGGCATTATATGCGAGAATGATACATATAATATGTTCATAACATGCAATATGTTATAAATATATAAAGCAAAATTTGTGAGAACAATGAGAACATGTTTAAACCCAAAAGATGAGACAGAAGAGTAAATCTGTCAGCTGGTGTTATTGATCATATTACTTCTATCAAATCTATTAATGGACGCTGGTCCTCAGAAGCACCTGAAGAACCGGTGAACAGGAAAAGTAGGTAAAAGACTCTGCTGAGAGCTGAGAGAAAATATAGAAAAAAATTAAATTAAAAATAATTTTTTAAAATCTATAAAAATGCATTTGACTGCTCTAACAATGAAGCCAAAGCAGCCAGACAGTCCAACATCGCCCAGTAACAATAACAGCCTAATTCTGTGTTTTTAGTTTCATGCAGTGACAAACTATTTAATCCCTCCAGAAACGACTGAGTTTCTTTCAGCAACGAAATGTGATGAATTTGCTTTTTTCCAGTTTCTAATATTAGAGGTAAAATCTGATCCTCGGCCATTTATTGGTGCCTCACATTCTGATGAACCTCGGCATCTTCATCCTCACCTGCAAACTCTGAACATCTGGAAGAAGTTATTGATCAGCTAAAGTTTTGCACCTCTTTACCCGACCCCACCCCCACCAAACTGTTCAAATCTCGATTTCATTCTTTTACAAATATTTAGTGAACATTATCAGCAGCTCCCTGCAGACGGCAGATTTTCCCCGTCTCTCTCAAATGTGTTTAATAATTATGGACCTGTTCTGTTAGCAGAAAATTTGATTTTTTTTTCAAACAACTGAATAAATTCCTTTCTTCTCACAGTCTTTATGATAAGGACCAATCAGAGTTCAGATCACAGCACAGAAACAGCTCTGACTAAAGTCATCAGTCCTGCTCATCTCACTGCTGCTTCCACACTGTGGACCATCAAAGGCTTCATGACTCACTGGGTTCAACAGCTCAGGTTGTTGACTGGCTCTCAGCATGTCTAAAGGTTGAATTTTTAGTTCTGCAGAAGTCAAAATTCAATTAGGGGTTCCTCAGGGGTCTGTTCTTGGTCAATTACCCTTCACCTTTACATGCGGCCTCTTGGTACTCTCATAAAGAATCATAATATATCCTACCAGCTGTACTTTAATTTTCCTCTGATCATCTATCCTCTGTTCACAAACTAATGAGCTGCATTGATGACATAAGAACTACACAGAAACAAGACAGGAATATTTGTTATTGGTCCACAAAGTCAGAGACAGAAAATGTTCATATTAATTATTCCTGTCTGTGAGACACAGCGAGTGAGTCAGGATCCCTGGCATTATTCTGGACACTGATCTCAGTTTGATAATCACACCTGTGAGGTCACCAGAACTGCTTTCTATGACTTAAAAATATATCTAAGATTAGAAAATTCAGATCGCAAACTGACTGTGAAATTGCCCCATGCATTCATATTCATTTTCTGGGATAGATTATTGTAACAATTATCCAAATCATCAATACGGCGACTTCAGCTCACTCGGCTCACCTTTGTATTCACACAGGCCTGCACTCAAGTCAGCTTTACTCAACTACTCAACTCAACTCAGTTCCATCTGATTTGTATGGCACCAAATCGGATCAGCAGGTTTTTCTTGTTTAGTTTAGTTTGATTTTGGTGCCTGAAGCCTGCAAACCTGCACAGCTTTGTATCTGTTTATCTTCTGTATGAAATGTGATCTATAAATAAAATGTCATTGCCAATAATAATAATAATAATAATAATAATAATAATAATAATAATAATAAATTAATTAGTTAAGAGGCTGTTTATTGCAAACTTCCAAATGTTTGAGGTTACTCTCTTTATGGGAACCATCTATCACTACTGCAGATACTGGCTTTGATCTTAAGGAGAGAAACTAACAAACATGACAAGAAATATGATCAGACTTTAAAAACATAAATATTCTGATTGCTCTGATAAGACTGTGAGACTCTGTCTGTGCTGCACTAAAGAAAAGTTTTTTTTCACATCCCTACATTCAATTCAATTTATGTAGTGCCAATAACAACAAATAGTTGCCTCAAGGCGCTTTAATACAGCCCTCTAACGTGAGCTTGCAATCCTTCTTTGTTACCTGAAGTTATTAAACATCAAATTGAGTGCTGTTCTGCTTCTGGGAGAGTTGCACATTCTTCATTCTGGGGAAATACCTTTATTGGTGCATTAAATTCAGTTGCATGCAGTCCTCTGAGAGCAGGACAGATGTAAAAGCCATCTGTCATCTCTGGATCTCATAAGGCCAGAAGAAATCCAGTCAGTAGGATAAAAACTCTAAGTAAAACCCTCCTCGTGATATAGTCCCATCTCCGGCCAGGCAGAAGGAGCCGGGTGCAGTCAAGGTAGCTGAGACAGCAAGGCCTGAGACTGTACTGTAGATGCAGAGCTCGCCATCATTTCACTGGCAGAGCTGCTACAACAAGTTAACTGTATCAGCACTTGCATGATCCTATCTGGTCATTTAAAAACTCTCTTCTGAAAAAGAATAGAATGTCATTTTAATTTATATATATATATATATATATATATATATATATATATATATATATATATATATATATATATATATATATATATATATATATATATATATATATATATATATATAATATATATATATATAATTTATTTATTTTTATATATATAATATAAAACAATACTCTCTCCTTACAGAATTGCAGTTGCTGATCAGACCTCATCTCTTTGTCCATCATTTTAAGCGTCCTGGACAATAAGAAATGAATGAACAAAGTGTCTTCAGCTGATAGAAGAGGTCCTGCCCCTTCTCTGCCCCACACACTGTGCCCTGCCCCCTCTTGCCAGCAGATGTCACTACTGAAGCGTTTTAATTTCAGATTCTTTCCAAAATGAAAGAACATTTATATTAGAATTGATTAGGAGATTTGGTAAAGATTTATTTCAATCAGTTACTGTTTTTTTTAAAAAAAATATTGATTTTGATCTCCTTCTTTTCTCTGAAAAATTAGAGGAAGAACAAGCCCCCGTGCCTCAGTGCAGCAGCTGCCACCGTTTGATACGTTGTTGTTTCTTGTGGCTGAACTTTAATTTAGAATGAATTGATCAAACTGCTGTTACTGCGGCTCAGAGGCATGGAGCAGTGGTTAGCACTGCTGTCTTGCAGTGGTTGCGGGCCGGCTGGGGCCTTTCTGTGTCAAGCTGGTGTGTTCTCCTGCTGCCTGTGTGGGTTAGCTCTCAGTGTTCCTCACAGTCTGAAGACATGCATGTTAGCTTAACTGCTGACTCTAAATTGGCCATGGATGTGAGGTAGTTAAATTACTGCATGGAACAAAGCGCTGGATGAGTGTACGGGTAGATGTGGCTTTGCAGTCTGAGGAGCTTTGAGTGCTCAGTATAAGACTAGAAAATGTGAGTTCATTTCAGGGGTGAATGTAGTACCATGAACCTTTGTTAGATTTAATACAGTTCAGGAAATGCAAGCAATTTAAAGCTCATTATGCTCAGCTGATACAAAAAAAGATGCCTTTCATAACAGTGTGGTCATTATGCTTTAACATTTCGTGCACTCAGACATGTAGGCCTGACAGGATAAAGGTCGTAATAATCTGGGATCCAGCATCTGACTGACTGCAGATAACTGACCTCTGCTTTAGCTTAAATGGCTTACAGTGAGGCAGCATGGTGGTGGATAGCACTGCTACCTCACAGCAAGAAGGTCTGGGTGTGAACCCATCCTGTGTGGAGTTTGCATGTTCTCCCTGTGTCTGAACGTTTCTCCGGGTACTCCGGTTTCCTCCCACATGCTGTTACTGGGGTTAGGTTAATTGTTCACTCTAAATCGCCCATAGGTGTGAATGTGAGTGTGAATGGTTGTCTGTCTCTCTGTGTTTGGCCCTGCAACAGGCTGGCGACCTGTACAGGTATACCCTGCCTCTCGCCCTATGACAGCTGGGATAGGCTCCAGCCCCCCCCCCCCATGACCCTGAACAGGATAAGCGGAAGAGAATGGATGGATTGATGGCTTACAGTGAATATATATGAAATTTCACCTCAATAATGATATGTATTTGAATGTAAATGCTATTAAGGTTTCAGGTTTTATGTTCTGTCTTCTTCTTGAACTCAAATTGGAGCCATTATAGGTATGAAAATATATTTAATTATAAGCATATCCATTAGAAGACATTCATACCACCCTCTTCCCAGTGCTTCGTGAAAACTTTTAAAAGTTAGCATATAAATGTTCACTTAGGTCTAAAATTAGACCCTTGTTGACCAAAACTTCCCTGTTGTTTCCCACATTTTGTGGGAAGGAGAAAATATGATTCTACTTCCAACCATGAAAATCAGGCCAGGTGCAGTGATATGCTCTGGATGACTTTCTGCTACTCCATTCAGCACAGAGGACAGCCCTGTGCAAACAGCTTAAATATACATGCAGGGATCACTTAACAAACTTCTCATTTTTCATAGGTGAAAACAGAAAAGCAGCTGTTTGCTTACTTCATCCTTTTTCTCTTATCATTTTTCATGACACCCGGTGCACCTTAAACATGTTGAAAATAAACAGCCTGCTGTCCTTTTGGACACGTTCGTTGTCATAATGTGGGTGTGACAGAAATGCCACATATATTCATAAAAGCTTTCTTTCTTTCTTTTTTCTGCTCTTTATATTTTTTTGTTGTCATTTATTGCTTTTAATCACAAAGGCAATAAACATCGTCAGTGTGCTGAAAATCAGACATTTGTGAGTGACGAGCACTCAGCCCCGCTGGAGCCTATCCCAGCTGCATTAGGGCAAAAGGTGGTGTACACCTGGACAGGTCGCCACTCTGTCACAGAGAGACAGACAGCTGTCCACATTCACACCTGTGGGCAGTTTAGAATCACCTGCACGTCTGTGGGAGGAAGCTGGAGAACCCACGCAGACATGGGGAGAACATGCAAACTGCACACAGAAAGGCCAGATGCTGGATTTGAACCCAGGACCTTCTTGCTGTGAGGCAGCAGTGCTAACCACTATCAGCTATAAACATATGAGCCACACTCTCAGCAAAGGAAAAGCTCACCTGTTCCTCCATCTCTTCAAACATATCAGAGCTTTTAAAGCAGAATCTGTAAAGATGGTCAGCAAACACGAATCACTTCATTTTCTTCGCACCGCTCCGATTGTTAATCTGCTTTCTTCCAAAATAAGATTATGCTGCTGCTCTTTAAAACTTTCTGCAATTGCTTTCTTTAAGCCTGCAGCTGTCCAGAAGGCTTTGCTGTGTCGAGTATATCTTAAGAGTTCCTCTTATTATTATATTTGCTCCCAGCTCTAATCTCTATCAGTATGTATATTGACAGTCTGCAATTTTTGTTTATGGCTATTTTTTATCTACTAAATAAAGACACATGCATGCCAGTGCCTGGGGAGGAAAGAAGATAAAGACTTTGCATTAATAGCAGTTTGCTAAGACATAATGCTCTGATAAAGCCAGCATCTTTGTGTGGGCTGGATTGAGTTCAGTGCCAGTTCTGTGGGAGCGTTTCTGCAGACCATGAGGCTTCTGCAACAGCTTTCAGGGAGACCATATTTTTGTGGATGCAGTCAAGTATTTTTTCACAGTGAAACAACAACAGTTGGGATTTTTTTCATTCATTTTTTTCCCAAAGAGTTTTAAAATCTTTTGGCAAATATTTTACTCACTACTTTAAAACTGTCTGTGCTACACACACTCCACTCATGCTGCTTACTATACACTTTTGCTGCATTTGTTGAGACTAAATACTATTGTGTGGGAGCTGTACTGGAACAAAGGCGGGAACAATAGTAAAGTGTGTGAATGGGAGCGTGTGCAGAGGCAGCAGCGGCATCGCAGCGCCTCTCTGCTGCAGCTCCATTTTGCCCATTTGGGTTTGTATTTGAGGCCTTTGTTGACGAAGCTGCTCCTGATGCCAACTGGCAGATTTTATTTTACTTTCTTTTGTGTTCTTTGAATAATTTTTCAAACTTTGGCTTTGGCCTCAATTAGCTTAGTGTTTAGACCAGCGATTCAACGACTCGTATTGTCGGTAAAGGCATACAAATGTGAACGTCAAATGAAAATAGCCATGCAAGCAAAAATTAAGTGAAACTCTCGCTGATATTACAATAAACTTCAAAATACATATTTACACATTCAGGAATGATCACTTGGTAACACTGAGTGAGGATGGTTCTTTAGCTGCTGGTGGATTTTAGCAGGTGAGCAGTGCATTTATACTAAAAAACATTGATTGAATAATGTGTGACCTATGCTGCAGTATTTTGATTCTGATTCTTATTTTTCAGACTCATAAACACTGTGAAATGTGCCTCAGCGACGTTATGTTTGATCAACATTCCCCATCTATCTGTGCTGTTCATGCCTCTGCACCATCTGACCTCTTTCATCCTTGATTATGCAGGCTGCACTCCGCTCAGCTCCTCAGCTTTAGTAAATCATTCTGGAAGTGTTTACTGAAATCTTGCAGAGTGTGACAGGGTCTTTCATTGTCAGTGGCCCCCTGAGGTGCTCCCTCTATACCCCTCACCCTCAAAGGCCTTGGGAGGCTCCTGGGCAACTGTTATTTAAGAGAAGCCCACTTTGTAGCTTAGGCAGCTGACCAGAAAGAGGCCGCCAACAAGCTTTCAGAGCCAAGACAGGATGGCTGAAAGAGCCACAGCCAGCAGCGCTCCATCTTTATTCCCATCTGCTCACACACCTCCTAAATCTCTTCAGCTGCTGAGGACAGGAAAGTTTGCACCCTCTCTTTTGAATGAGTCTGTTAGAGCTGCTACATGGAATAGATGGTAGAAACTGTACAGATGGAGGAAATAATTTGTATGCTAATTACAGTATCCATTAGCTCAAATGACTAACACTTATGAGTATTTCATCAAATTAAGACTATTTACAGTACAACACAGTGTAGCAGTGTACTGTGTATGAAAGGCCATTTTCTGGTAGTGTAGTCCCACAGTGGTTTAGGAAACAGTTTTCCTGCTTTAAATCACATCTTGACAGACTGAAGCTACATACTTCTGTGTATCTGTTATCTTTGTTTTACTTTTCTGGGGGGTGACTTACAGATCAGCGGGCTGGTGGTTTACCCAGTTTGTCAGTGTCTGTCAGCATGATGCTGAACCCCAAGTTGCCGCCAAAGCATCAATCAGTGTGGCTGTGCGTTCGAAAAAGTGCTGCACGTATCTGTAAATGACTGTGTGAATGCGGTTTGTAAAGACCGACTTATGTCCTATAATAAATTCAGACATTGCTTTCTTTGTTTTTTAAAACAAATTAACGCCATCCTCAGTAAATATTTCACGTGAAGCTAAACTGCATTTTTCTTGCTCAGGAGTAAGAGCTTTAAAGAAAGAGAGGCAGCACACAAAAAAAGATATTTCCACACCTTTCATCTGTCTCACATGCAAACACAACAGCAGCACACAAAACAGAAACATCAGACACTGTTTTTCACTAATAAATTCATCAACTGTTGAGCCAGCAGTCTGTTCAACTGCTCAGAGTCTGTTGAGCTAAACCGAAAGCAGATCCTGGGTGTAATTACACTGGAACTAATATGATTTTCACAATGACCCATAATTAGTTTCATGTAGCTCTCCAGAGTAGTCAGTCTTTGTCCCCATGTCTTGGTCAAAATGGGGAACAATATCATTAGTATTGTTTTCACACTGCAGTCTTTCAGCGCGTCTGGTGTCCTCCGTTATATCTGTTGGGCAGATCGAAATAATGAAAGTCTTGCAACCCGTTTTCCAAACAGCTGTTTCGACCTCTCCAAACATGTTAAAGCCATCTGACACTTCCACATTTATAACCTGAAGATAGCAACATGTCTACAATGGCATCATAACATAATAACCAAATATAATCTTTTTGAAATGTTTATAAAAACATTTTTTGGCTGTTTTTGACTAAACTGTCAGTCTGACATTATGGCAATGACTTAATATTTTTGACTACTTTAAATTAGTTGCAGGCCAAAAACAAAGACTCCACATTTTTTCCATCATGAAGAGAGCACAGACCTTAATGATAAGAAATCAAATATACAAGAAAATGTACACAATAATTAACTTAAAATGACTAACAAAAAAAAAAAAAAGAAAAGAAAAGAAAAGAAGAAAAAAGTGAGATTCTTATTTGTGTCTGAAAAAAATTGTTTATGGACTTATTGTAAAGTTATAAGAAAAAGTATTAAATATTCCCCACCAAACCGTATATTCAAACACGGACCCTTTTCCTAAGTGACCGCACGATGAGTTTATCGTCCTCTCACAACGATCCCGTTAGAAAAATGACATTCAGCTCTGAACTAGTTTCACTTTAAATAACTGAGACGTTTGGATCAACGGGATTCGATTTCAGACAGATTTCTTAAATGTAATCACACGGCCAGATTCACCCACTCACACACACATCCACACACACATCCACACACACATCCACACAGCACTTTATTTCATGCCTTGAAGTACTGTCTAGCTATCGTGCAGATACTCACACTGGCGGCAATTTGAGGTTCAGTGTCCTCCCCAAGGAAGATACACTGCGTGCTATGTAGCTGCTGTTTGCAGTGTCAGATAAAACATAAAAGCTTGAATGTGTTGTACACACACAACAAAAACAAGGCTTTTCTTGTGTTTGTTATAGCAGCACATATGCATGTGTGAGGGTGCATGTGTCTGGGGAGCTGCATCGTTCTCCCATTCTCCAGATAAGTCATAGCATGCCAATCGAGAGATCTGGCGTGGACAAAGATGAAGTCCAGGTTTAGCCCCTCTATCGGCTCTAGGCGTCTGTCTCATTACCATAATCTCTGCTTTCCATTATCAGCTGAAGAGAGGAGCTGACCCTCCTGATCCACCGGCCTGTCAAACTTTATTCTCATCCATGCTGGGGATTCTTATTGTGCAGCCTTCCAAAGCAAGCATGGAGCTGCTGCTAGCACTGTCGATATCAAACCTCCAATGGTGTTCAAGATATCATTTGCAACACTGCAGACCACATGGTGCACTTTTATTTACATGTCCAATCATTATGAAATTCTCAGTGAGTTGCAGCTCTACCTTTCAAATTTGTTCTCTGGTAACCTGTTTTATATAGAATCTGGACTCTCTGAAGACAAAATCAAAGGCAAAAAGTTCAAATGAAATGTTATTACCAGAGCTGGATCACAGACACAGTTCTTCATCCTTTTGATTTAAATCTGAGTGCAGTTTATGGAGCTTGTTTGTTACTGACTAAATTGCCTGTACTTATGGAAATTACATACACTGCACAAAATTGCACAAAAGTCCCATCGACATATAAAATCAGAACTTACCTAATTATTATTGATGGAAAAACAACAGATATAATTTTTTTCCACAGAAAAGTGTAGTTCAGATACCAGTAAAGTCTATCAAATAGATAATTAGAAGACACATGATGGTAACCCAGTGTACAAACAGCTGTGGCTCAGCAGGTAAATCAGGTCATCCACCAACCTGAAGGTCAGTCCCCTGCCCCTCCGCTCGGTGTGTTGAAGTGCCCCCACTGCATCCATCAGCGTGTGAGTGAGATACTCAGAAGGTGTTTAAAGGCAATGAAGCATGAAGTACAGTATGAATGTGTGTCAGAGGGTGGAGAGCAGAAAGATTTACAGGAAGGATTTATACATGGAACAAATGGATTTCAAAACACACAATTTAAGCACAAGTTTATTGATACACCATACTTGTTTGTTTACTGTATTTTTCATTCATTTTTGTTAATATAGTAGCCTCCACCATATTTGCTAACAACTACATTATGGTATTGTAAAAGCCATTTCTGAATTATCAACCAAACTATTCTTACTGCTAGGTCAGAGGTACAACCTGTAATATTTACTTTTAAAACAAATACTTTTATGAGGCCTGTATGCACATTGAGAATTCTACTGTTTTCATGTGTGTGTACCAGTAACCTGTCCAGGGTGTACCCCACACCCTATGACAGCTGTGAAAGCCTCCAGCTCACACACGACCCTAAACTGGAAACATGGTTAAAAGTGGATACATGCAGCAGGATGTTGTTATAAAGAGTTTGTAGTAAATGCTGAAAAATGTTCACAAGGTCATGTTCATGCAACGCAGGTGTTCACATATCTATAAAAAACTAATTAAAAACTTTATTGGCACAGTGCACTGCATACTGCAGTGCATTCTGCACTGCACACTGTACTGCATACTGTACTGTATACTGCACTGCATACTGTACTGCATACTGCACTGTATACTGTACTGCATACTGTACTACATACTGCAGTGCATACTGCACTGTATACTGTACTGTATACTGCACTGCATACTGTACTGCATACTGCACTGTATACTGTACTGTATACTGCACTGCATACTGCAGTGCATACTGCACTGTATACTGTACTGTATACTGCACTGCATTCTGCACTGCATACTGCACTGCATACTGTACTGTATACTGCACTGCACACTGTGCATACTGCAGTGCATACTGCAGTGCATACTGTACTGTATATTTTACTGTATACTGTATTGCACTGCATACTGCACTGTGTACTGTACTGCATACTGCACTGTATAATGCACTGTACACTGTACTGTATATTATACTGTATACTGTATTGCACTGCATACGGCAAAGTGCATGTTTTAAAAAATATCGGTAGTTAAAACATGGCATCAGGACTTGCTCGTCATGCTGCCCCCTTTGTTGGTGCATCTGTATGTATACATGTGGATCTCTAATGAGACAGGGAATCCAGGTGCCTGCTTTGGTGATTCAAAAGAAGAAAGTAGGCAAACACAAAATAAGAAGTCTCATAGCCATTTTTTTCAGACAGAGGCTAAATTCACATCAGAAATAGGAAATACTGAGGCGAGGAAGCCTCATTTCATTCACATCCCTCCCTCCACACCACCTCTGCCCCTCTCCTGCCCTAAATCCAGCAGCATGTGGAAGGAAAACAAATAGAGTCTATCCTGTCACAGCAGCACCCTGAGGACTCTGAGGTGCCTTTTGGAAAGTGATCCCAGTGGCCTCAAGCGTCGTCACGCTGAGTTAGTGCCAAATTGCTTTGCAGCAATCCCCCCCACCCCCACCCCAATCCTTCAATAACCTACCAGCAACAAATAAGACATATACTGTATATTGAGGGTTTGGTAAAAAAAATGTGGAGAAGTATAAATATGTTTTTTGTTTTGTTTTTTTTTACCTTGGTCTTTAGGAAGACAAATCTTTGCAGAGACAAAATGTTGGAAGAATTTATTTAATTAATGCAGCATGTCCTGCAGCCACATGTAATCCGTTGACAATTCTCTAGTGGGAGTGTTTGGTGGTGGCAAGGGTGGGGGTGGGGGATTGCTACAGGGAATACAAAAACATATTCTCCCTGAGACTCTTCCAGTGGCCTGTACTGGGAGCCTCGCACTAATCCCATAATTCCTTGTTTAATTAAACTACATAGCCGACCCTGTAGTTGTCTAAGCCAATTTAATAGGTCCCTTCTTTTTTATTTTAAAAGCAAGACCAGCTTCTAAATGCACTTCACTTAGTTAGTTCAGTGCAGTTCATGCAAACAAATCAATAATCAGGAAATGTCCACAGTCAGTGCTGCAAATTCCCTAACAGAGTATCTGATAAGTATTTAAAACCAAATCCTCTGCAGTCAGTGTGGTGACAGAAATCTTTGACATCTTTAGTAATTACTGTTTCTATGATTACAAGAAGAGTTGTTGGAATCTACATCATTGGTTGGATATTAATGCACACATTTCTATAGTTTATCATCATAGATGGCATAGTTACCTTGAAAAAGTAATCAGATTACTGATTACTCCTTTAAAAAGTAACTTAGTTACTTTACTGATTACTTAATTTTAGAAGTAATTAAGTTAGATTACAAGTTACTCTATTAGTTACATACAACAGCTGCCGGTGTTGTGCCAAAAAGTGACCGCCTGCCATAAAGTGATCCCGATGTTTCTGTGCTTTTATGTGTAATGTCTTTGCTTATATTGGTAAACATACTATAGTATGTATAGTAACACACACAAGTGGACTGGAGACCATTTGTGCTGGTCTACTGCTCTACAATCCAACCATAGGTAGCTTAATTTGAAATGAGTCATTCAGTAACTTATCAACTTATTTTCCACTGAAACTACTTCCGACCTGCTACTCTGTTTATTTAGGCTGACCTGAGGCCCAGAGTTAATGGCATTCCTTATATTACCATGACAATCTGGAATGATTAGCACCCCTCTATTCTCATTTCACTTTAACTTTCAATACCATGGCTCGGAGGATGCTGTGATAAGCAGGTTTTGATAAATAACCAAGCATAAGAATGCTTTTTTTTATATAAATAACACCACAGAGAAACCACCAAAGGCCTTTTGAAGCATCGTCTGTCCCTCTGTCCTGTGTGCTCATCTCCTTGTAGGAAACTGTAGTCTTGCTGCATCAAATTATAGCTACCAATCCATGATGCAACTTAAAGGGATGCAGTATCTGTAGGCAAACTGAAATGCTACTGATATTCATGGGATGACATTACCTCAGCACATGTTGTCTGGTCAGGCACACCCACTATGACCAAGCTTAGGCTTTAGATGCACAGGTGCGCAGGTGTGGTGTGGTGTTGTGTTTGTCAAACCATGCAAAAAAAGTGTTGAGGTTGTCTAGCATAGAGGTGTTGTCATCACAGATGTGTGGAGAGGGTTTGTAATCAGTGATTGTCTGGATCCCCTGCCACAGAATCCTTGTGTCTCTGCTTTGTCTGAACTGGCTTGTTATCTTGGAGGTGTATTGGTGCATGGCTTTTCTAATGCCCCATGACAGATTGGCCCGGCTAGTTTCAGGTCAGCTGCATCGCCAGCTCTGAAAGCAGCATTGCGTGGCTTCAACAGTTCCCAGACCTCCCCAGTCAGCCATGGTTTCTGGTTGGTGATGGTGATGGTCTCAGTGACAGTGATGTCCTCAAAGCACTTTTTAATATAGGAAGTGACAGTCTCTGTACACTCCTATGTCTAGTACATGGTTGTATGTGACAGCTTGCTTAAACAAGTCCCAGTCTGTGATGTCAAAGCAGTCCTGAAGTGCTGAAGGTGCAACTTCAGCACTTCAGGACTGCTTTGAGAAGTCCAGTGTGTTGTTTCCCCTTGTTAGAAAATCAACTTGCTGCTGTAGTTTGGGAAATACAGTTTTGGCATCAGCATGGTTGAAATCCCCAGCCAGGATAAGAAATGCATCTGGGTTTGCTGTCTACTGCTCACTGATGGCTTCATAAAGTTCATTGAGGGCCTGTCTCCTGTCTGCTAGGGGAGATGTAAACAACAACCAAGAGAATTGCTGTAAACTCCCGCAGCAGGCAGTAGGGATGGCATTTAACAATCAGTAGTTCCACCAGCAACGAGCAGTGTTTACAGACCACAAAAGAGTCCCGACACCAAGCATCCCCGATATAAATACAGACCCCACGACCACGGGTCTTACCTCCCTCCAGTAGGGCTCCGTCTGCTCGATAACAGGTTAGCTGGTCAAGCTGGACGGCTGAGTCCTGGATGTTATCATTAAGCCATGTCTCCGTGAAAAGAAAAACACAGCAGTCTATCATGTCACGCTGAGCTGACCTCAGGAGTCGTAAATGGTCCATTTCATTGTCCAGGAAGTGTACGTTTGAAAATATGATAGTAGGAATAGCCGGCCAGTTCGGGTTGGCTGCTAGCCTAGCCCGGATACCTCTGCATTTGCCCCTCTTCTGCTTCCTCTGGCACCGCTTGTGACGTCTCCTGACAAGGTGGAGAGAAACAGATGGGGCCGGTGATGTTCTGCGCTGGCAGAGTAGTCCAAGGCCACAAGCTGCTCTACGGTGGAGGGCTTTAATTTGTGCGTATCTGATCTGCTGATGGAGAGCAGAAACCGGTGGCAGTAATTGAGCCTTGTGGGTGACTGACATGATGCACATTTACACGAATTACACTTAGGAAAACACCCAGAAAAATGTAAAAACACTGTACTATCAGGGTTGCGGTGGCCTGCTGCATCTGCACGCATCTTGGTGGCATACCTGAAGCCCTCATAGCACTCAGAGGCCATAATTTGTAGAAACAAGTGACAGAAAATTGACTGTGCCAAGGTTTTGAATTGTTTTCAGTATTTAGGTACTGAGATTAAAAGTTACTTGTGGATTTTACAGTATTTCTGAATCTTTAAAACTCCATTCCCTAAACCAAATCCACAAAGGTCTAAAAAGATTTCTCGAATCACACACTCATTTGGTCAAACCGTGAACATAGTTCAGGCACTCAGACACATCCAGTGCAACTCAACCACTCTTTTTGCACAACAGCAAACACATTCTCAGTCACTGAACACACTTCACACGTGCTGCTGAACCATAAACACCGGCAGAGGAGGAAGAGTGCATGTGAGAGGTGGCGGACGAGGAGCAAGAGGACGACCGAGAACCATCATCGCCAATGAGATACGGGTAATCATTGTACACCATGACCCCGTCCACAGGATGACCCTGAGGGAAGCAGGACAAAGGGTCCAACCCACTCTGAGCAGATTCTCTGTGGCAGCATCATCAGGACAGTCCCTGCTCCACGCTGTACAACATTTGACACACAGTACGCCACACTGCAGGTACTGTGATGTTCAGTGCAGTGTCCAAGCGCACTCCTTCTTTCCCAGAACTGAACAACGACCACATGTGGGCGGCGGCAGCGCCCTTTTCACACTACATGTGGAAGTCCCCGGTCAGCGGGGTGGCGATGGCACCCTCTGTGCAGCCACTGGTAACTGGGGGGGTCCTTCACCGTCATGCTATCCTGAGGCCATACAACACCAGACATATCCTCACATTCCTGGGTGGTCTACAGGATCGCATGGCTGCGTGTGAACAGCTGGATCAGCGAGCAGTGCCCCCTGTAGACGTCATAGTTTGGGACAGTGTGAATTTTCACCGTGCCGTCCACATACGCGAGTGGGTTGCAAACAACCAGCGCTACATGAACGAGTCCCATCCACCTTACAGCCCCTTCCTCAAGCCGATAGAGGGGCTTTTCTCTGCGTGGAGGTGGAAGGTGTTTGACCGCCAGCCCTACACCAGGGAGAATATGTTGGAGGCGGTGGAACAGGCATGTGACGATGTTACTGTAGAGTCAAGGCTGGATTCGGCACACAAAAGGGGGGGTTCCCCTATTGCCTGGTAAGAGACCGCGTGGCCTGTGATGTGGATGAGGTCCTCTGGCCGGACCCCACACAGACATGATGGTGCAGAGTGACTCTTTATCCTGCAGTGATGTGCTTTTCATTTATTTATTTTGTCTACCTTCAGCACTGTCATGTCGCCCTGACTATGGCAGTGTTTCACTGTACACTTCCTGTTGACTGCACGCCCTGGATGCTGTGTCTTAAATTATTTGCTCGAGTGTGTAACAGATGGTCTTTTTGAATATATTTTTGCTTGCTGTGTGTGATCTGACCACATTGTTTGTTTTTGCACACGGGTCACTGGTTTCTGCAGTGATGGTTTCATTTTGACAGGAAGGTCTGCAGTTTTGTGAATTTAGCTTCAATTTTTGGATGTGTGTTTAAGGTTTTTTGGTGAATGGGTGGTGGACTCAGGAAATGTGTTTTAGTGATTCAGAAATACTGTAACACCCTTTTGTCAGGTCAGGCAACTAAGAGAGGGCATCTTTATGGTAAACAGTTCAGAATTATTCTGATGACTTTCTGGATGCTGATTTAGGGCAGCTTGATAGTACATCTCAGTTGTCCTGTGAATATTCTGCATTATTACATATTCACTAAAACATATTGGCTAAAGTCTTTCCAAAAGTCCTACCTTAGCTTTGTATTTACCTTGTGCTTGTCCAGGCAGCCGGATGGATGAATTGTCAGATGTGGAATCAGAGCCTGACCTTCCACTGAAGAGGAAGCAGCGCAGGAGTCGGACTACTTTCACAGCGGAGCAGCTGGAGGAGCTGGAGAAGGCTTTTGAAAGAACACACTATCCTGATATTTACACTAGGGAGGAGCTGGCCCAGAGAACGAAACTTACTGAGGCCAGGGTCCAGGTAATGCACTAACATTCAACTGTCCATTAATCCATACGTGGTAAATGGACTGGTTCTTATATAGTGCTTTTCTACTCTACTTTGAGTACTCATACAACATGCTTCTTTCACCTATTCACACATACATTCATACAAGCACTTCTTGCTATGCCTAAGTGTTTTCTATCTAACATTCACTCTCCAATGGATGCATTGTAGAGCAACTTGGGATTCAGTATGTTGCCCAAGGATACTTTGGCATACAGACTGGAGTGGTCAGGGATCAAACCACCAACCATCTACCTGAGCTACCCCTTAAGTGAATGGATGTCCATCCATCCACTTATCCTGTTCAGGGACATGGGGGCTGGATCCTATCCCAGCTGACATAGGGCAAGAGGCAGGGTACACCTTGTACAGGTCACCAGCCTGTCACAGGGCCACAGGCAACCATTAACACCTATAGGCAATTTAGATTGGCTAATTAACCTAACCCCAGTAAGTGCATGTCTTTGGACTGTGGGAGGAAACCGGACTACCCGGAGAAAACCCACACAGACACTGGGAGAACATGCAAAGTCCACACAGAGAGGTGTGGAGTTCCACAAGGTGGAACCCAGGCCTTCCAGATGGTATTCTAACTGTGAGGTAGCGGTGCTAACCACCGCACCACCATGCTGCCCATCTGTCTGTCCAGACATCCATCCATTAAAACCATCTGTCCATTTTTTTTCCTTCCTTGCTGTTTGTGTTTTTACTTCAAACTCACACACAAAGAAGCACTTCCTCATTTTACCAATTGAATTCAATTGAATGTTATTTATATAGCACCAAATCACAACAAACAGTTGCCTCAAGGCAACTGTTTGACACTGGTTACTTGAACTAAGCCACCAAGAGAGTATCTTCATGGTAACAGTAGTGCTGTTCTTCAATTAAGTGAGACTTCTGTGTTATTTTTATGTTATTTTTTAAAATTGTTTTGAGCACTAGTTCTTAAGGCAATCCTGAAGGTCTTTTATAGTTTTTCTTTGAACATTGGCTGCTTTTTTTTTTTTTTACTCATTTTCGGTTCGTTCTGGACAACAGACAACTTAGCAAAGAATCAATTTTAAATTGTTCTAAAGAATATGACAATCAAATGCAGACAATAAACAAACTACGCAGCCAGTTTCACAAACACATTATTTGTTCCCAATTCGTTAGTTGAATCTATAAAAAAGCTGACAGTTTGACAGGCATAAAATTGTATTTTTGCACCAATAAGGTGATTCCCAAAGAGCTATTAGCTGAAAATGTGGCATAACTCATGCATGGTGTGTAGTGTGTTCTTAAAAAAATTGAGGTAACTGCAAAAACAGAGGACAAAACAAGAAGTAGAAGGCCTAAAAACTATCTACAGTAGACAAAAAATATCTGAAAATCATGTCCTTAAGAAATAAAATAAAATGACTAGACATAAGACTTGACAGATGCATCTGGTCTTTCAGTTGATCCATCTATGGTGGAAGTGCAGCTGTCAAGGAGCCATTCTTAAGTAAGGGAAACAGGGGAGAAGAGGCTGAGGTATGCCACATTACACAAGAACTAGACTGAAAGTCAGTGACAACAGGTATGATAGAACAATGAAACCCACACTGGAACATCATCAGTCATAGATCAGCCCAGACCTCAACATCATTGAAGTAGTGTGGGATCATCCTGACAGAAAATGAAACAAAAGGCAGCAACATCCAAAGAAGAGCTTTGAATGTCCCTCAAGAAGCCTGGAGAACTGTTCCTGAAGACTGCTTAAAAAAGATTACAAGAAAGCTGCCTCAGAGAGTCCCGGCTATGTTGAAAAATAAAGTTGGTCATACCAGTTATTGACTTTAGGCTCATTAGAATTGTAAAAACTCAATTTTTGCATTATATACTGTGTTTCTATGTATGTTGGTTTACAATTAATTTTCAATTTTCCTAACACAATGTAATAATATAAGGGGTGGCTCCAGAGTGTTGCATGTTCAGTGTGCAAGATGTGAGTTAAGGTAACTAACTAAGACATAAAAACAGTTCTGGAGACTCTGCCAGCTGTTCACATCTTAGTTAAGGAACCTGTCTTTGGCCTATGTTAGATCTTGACAGCTTCACAGTGCCCGAGCTGTGTTTGAAAATATTGTAGAGTTCTAACAACAGCTGTAAGTTCTCAGCACTGGGGTGGGTGCTGCATTCCTCATGCATGTCTCACTCCTAACTTCTTGGCTGGAATTTGTTTTTCCCACCACTTTAGAGCCCACCACTCATTGTAAAATTCAGAGCAGATCACGGAAGTCCGGGCTCTCGGGGGAACTTTAAGCCATAACTGCAACATGGATCAATCAAGTCACAGAAAACTGAGACAATGAGAAAGCAGCATGGCATGGAAACTTGTCTACCCTCTGCCAGTTAGCTCATAAATGCCAACCTCAGAATTATCTGTATACCTCTACTTGACACTGGCCATCCTAGAGTCATCCTACGCAGAATCAGTTACTGTAGTTGATCAAAAATTCAAATTGAGGCCCACCTTCTCAGTTATTTTGGAGCTTATTGTCCTCAACCACGTTGACTAAATGTATATAGAGCTACAGATAAAGCTGTAGTTAAGTAGACCTTGAGCTGTTACCAGTTGTAACTTGAATTCAATTCAATTTATTTATATAGCACCAAATCACAACAAACAGTTACCTCGAGGTACTTTATATTGTAAGGCAAAGACCCTACAATAATTACAGAGAAAACCCCACAATCAAACGACCCCCATGTTATACTACGTTGGAGTACTGTTTCTGTGGCCTTGAGTCAAGGCCATGAAAATGTTTTGAAAAAGCCATTAATACTGATTAAACACTTCATTATGTATGACAGAGATACTCAGATACAGTGACATAAAACAGAACAAAGCAGCCACTTTTGACACTGGAAAAACTGTAACCAAAATCATTTTGTGACATGTCAAATCAAATCACTGATTGAGTTTTTTTTCTTTTTTCTTTTAGAACTATCAGTTTCAATAACAGTCTGCAAAAATCCTGAAAATCTCATTCACCAATATGTGCGTAGAAATGTTCTTACACAAAAAATGCACACATGCAAAATTACTGATTTATGAAATCTACACACTGGCCCAATTTTGTTTTAACCATGTGTATTTTTGTGGGTCACAATTATTAAAAATGAATGGGCTTGTACTTGCTACCTACAATCTCCATAATTCCAGAGCCCCATACAGAGTATACAAAATAAATCGTAAGCATGATACTAATGGGTATAAACATTAACTGAACCAAAGAATTAAGGCCCCAAATACTAAGGAACATGACAATCAACAATAAACAAATTAACAACAAATAAACTAAGAACCAAATTCAATTCAGTTTTATTTATATAGCAGCAGTTGCCTGAGGGCCCTTTATACTGTATGGTAAAGCCCCTACAGTAATACAGGGAAAACCCAATAATCAGTGCGAAGGAAAAACTTATTTTTAAAAGGAGGAAAATGGCAGAACCAGGCTCAGGGAGGGGCAGTCATCTGCTGTGCCCAGCAAACAAACAAACCCCACACAGTGGAAGAGAGCCAGAGATTAATAACAAGTAATGATTAAATGCAGAGTGGGGTATAAGCACAATAAAAAGAAGTGAATGAAAAGAAACACTCAAGTGGCTCATGGGAACCCCCCAGCAGCCTAGGACTGCAGCAGCATAACTAAGGGACGGTTCAGGGTCACCTGATCCAGCCCTAACTATAAACTTTATCATAAAGGAAAGTTTTAAGCCTAATCATTAAAATAGAGAGGGTGTCTGTCTCCTGAATCCAAGCTGGGAGCTGGTTCCACAGAAGAGGGGCCTGAAAGCTGAAGGCTCTGCCTCCCATTCTACTCTGAAGTATCCTAGGAACCACAAGTAAGCCAGCAGTCTGAGAACGAAGTGCTCTATTGGGGTGATACGGTACTATGAGGTCTTTGAGATAAGATGGGGGCTGATTATTTAAGACCTTGTATGTGAGGAGAAGGATTTTAAATTCTACTCTAGATTTAACAGGGAGCCAATGAAGAGAAGCCAATATGGGAGAAATCTGCTCTCTCGTTCTAGTCCCTGTCAGTACTCTAGCTGCAGCATTTTGGATCAGCTGAAGGCTTTTCAGGGAATTTTTAGGACAGCCTGATAATAATGAATTACAGTAGTCCAGCCTAGAAGTAATAAATGCATGCCATCCAGAGTAAGGATCTGGTTTGACACCATGTTTCTAAGATTTGTGGGGCCGAGTACAAGAACTTCAGTTTTATCTGAATTTAGTAGCAGGAAATTAGAGGTCATCCAGGCCTTTATGTCTTTAAGACATTCCTGCAGTTTAACTAATTGATGTGTGTCATCTGGCTTCATGAATAGATAAAGCTGAGTATCATCAGCATAACAATGAAAATTTATGCAATGCTTTCTAATAATACTGCCTAAGGGAAGCGTGTACAATTTAAATAAAATTGGACCTAGCACAGAACCCTGTGGAACTCCATAATTAACCTTAGTGTGTGAAGACGACTCCCCATTTACATGAACAAATTGGAGTCTGTTAGATAAATATGATTCAAACCACTGCAGTGCAGTATCTTTAATACCTATGGCATGCTCTAATCTCTGTAATAAAATGTTATGATCAACAGTATCAAAGCTGCACTGAGGTCCAACAGGACAAGCACAGAGATGAGTCCACTGTCAGAGGCTGTAAGAAGATCATTTGTAACCTTCACTAATGCTGTTTCTGTACTGTGATGAATTCTGAAACCTGACTGAAACTCTTCAAATAAACCGTTCCTCTGCAGATGATCAGTTAGCTGTTTTACAACTACTCTTTCAAGGATTTTGGAGAAAAAAGGAAGGTTGGAGATTGGCCTGTAAGACAGCTGGGTCAGTGATGGCTTTTTAAGTAGCGGTTTAATTACAGCCACCTTAAAAGCCTGTGGTACATAAAGACAGATTGATCATTTTTAAGATTGAAACATCAATAAATGGAAGGACTTCTTTGAGCAGTGTGGTAGGAATGAGATCTAATAAACACATTGATGATTTGGAGGACGTAACTATTGAAGTTAACTGAAAGATCAATTGGAGAGACAAAAGCAGTTAAACAGAATGTAGCTACATTATTTTTCTTCAAGACTGCATCCATTCAAGAACTAGATGGCAGCCAATTATCTATTTTTAAATACACACACACAAAAAAACTGAGGTTCAGGCTTGTGTTTATTTAGTTTTATTCATTTATACCATTTTTAATTGTTGTATCTTATTCTGTATTGTAAAGCACTTTGTGACCTTTGTTCTTGAAAAGTAATATATAAATAAACCATATTTGCTTGCTTAGATTGATCATATTTAAGATGTGCATAGCCAGAAACATTGGCATACTATGCCAATGTTGACTGGTCTTTGACTTTTAATGTTGCACAATCACCTGCAGTCAACTGAGATTGAAGAAGTCACTTTAATGTGTAATTAAACATTTCTTCCACTGAAAACACTGCATCCAGATGAATAAAATCATCTTTCTGGAATTTCCTTATCCGGATTATTGAGCACGCATAAAGAGAGATTTTGCTGCACACACTGAAGGATCTCAGCTTCCTTGGGAAATAGAACATGCTCATCCCCTTCTTGTACACAGCCTCTGTGTTGGTCTTCCAGTTAAGCCTGTTGATGTGAATCCCCAGCTACTCCACCACAATAATGTCCTGTTCCAATATAGAACATGGGCTATGAAGATTTCCTCTTCCTTCTGAGGTCAATCACCATCTCTCTGGTCTTGAGATGATGATTCCTCCCACACCACTTCACAAAATCATCCACTATTGCTATGTCCTCCTCTTCCTACCGATCACTTATACATCCAAGCAATGCAGAGTTGTACTGAAAGTCTGAGGTGTATTAGGTGAACAGGAATGGAGACACAATCCCCTTTAGAGCTCCTGTACTACACATAACCAAATCAGACAGAGCACTGCCCAGTTTCACATACTGCAGCATGTCTGTCAAGCAGTCAGTAATCCATGAGATAGTGCATGTGTTTACTGACATTTCCTGTAGCTTCTCTCTCAGTAGCTGTGGCTGAATCATGTTAAATGCACTTGGGAAGTGAAAAAGGTGATCCTCACTGTGCAGCCAGTACTATCTTAGATGGAAGTACGCTCTCTGCAGCATTATAAATTTATTATAATTTTAATTGCTGAAACAAAAGAATTTCCAAAATATGGGAAAAATAAAGTACTTCTTATCTCATCATCACATCCACTCCAAATTTGGTCTGTATGCACACTGAAGAGGGTCAAAAGATATCATCTTTCACCTGTGGCTTTATGTTCCTGAAGACTAGACATTCCAGTATCTTCATTACATGTTACATGAGGGCAACTGATTAAGTCAACATTTATACAGCACATTTAAACACAGACATTGACCAAGTAAGTAAAAATTAAAAAACAAAAACCAATACAAATGATTTGAAAAAACAAAAACAAATAAAAAATAATAATAATAGCAATGATTTACAAATTAAAAAATAGGGCAAAAATAAAAATATTTAAAAAAACAAAATGAAATTAAAATGACAAAAATAAAAAATAATAAAGCTAAAAAGTAAAATATAGTGAGAAAGCTGCACTGGGGAAATAATCTGAAACTAATCTGAAGTTGACAAACGCTAATGAGAAAGAGGTATGTTTTCAGTTGGGATTAGAATACTGTTAGTGAGGAACATAACCTAATCTGTACGAGTTCAAACAGATGCAGTTTAACACTAGAGAAAGCACTAGAGAATTTATTCTTAAAAACTAAAGCCAGACCCTCTTTCCTGTTGGTTAACCTGGTAGAATTAATAAATTCACATTTATCAAGCAGAAGTTAAGAAAATGAACTGGACTCACCAGTCAGCTAGGTCTCAGTCATATGGAGTATATCCAGTCCACAAGAGCAAAAAAACCCAACCAAACAAAATTTATATAAAGGTTTTACTGGTGAGTAATCTAGCATTCACCAGGGCCATATGCACTGCAGATACAGCCCCAATCCATCTGCCAATCTCCTGCTCTCTTCTCACCTTCCAGACCAGCCAGCTTTTGCTGCTGGAACTGATTTGTTGGTGAGGTTGTATTGGAAAAAACGCTGAATAATTCAAGCACTTGGCACTGGCACCATGTCAGTGGAAAAGGGCTACCTGTGAGCTATTTCAACAGTGCTTTTTGTGTCAGTCTCGCAGGCTTGTTTAAAAGAAGTACAAAGCCCATTGGGCAAAGTGTCCAAGTCCAGCTTTTTCCTTGGAAAGAGAAAGTAAACCAGAACTTATTGGTAGACTCAACCTGTATAAATGCATTTGCCGGATCAGTGACAGAAAACTATTTGCTTTCTGATGGAGCTTGTGCTAGGATAGTGTGGGGGGTTGTGAACTTCAGGCTCTCTGGGTGTATTGCTGCATTTACTACCTGTAAATCACTTCCAGTTGAATGGATGCCGGCACGCTTTGCAGCCACTACTCACTGAGAAAAAATTTCACATTGTTTGTTTGGCCGATTTGGCCGACTTTTTCTGAGCTATCTTTTCTCAGCTACTCATCAGTTCAGTTTTCAGTTGGGCAAGCAACAGCTTAACTCCTTGGCGCTCTAATTGGCCGGCTTCGTGACTTTTCCTGGCTGCTGTGACTCATAATGTGGGTCAGTCTGATTTACATTTGGTCTGCTCTTGTTTGGACTCTTCTGCCACTCCTCGCTCAACCAGTGTCAGGTCTCCTCCAATTTACAGCTGCTGAGCTCTTTTGACTCCGCTGGCACCTGCCGTACCTCTGCTGGTGACTCTGCATCTCCACCCAGACATCGCTCTCCTGCCTCACCGGGGATATATTCACCAAGGGTCTTGCCAAAACTTCCAGCTCGACAGGTCAAAACCCATCCATTCCATCTGGTCCACCACCCGTCGGCCTTGCAAGAATGCCAGCCGGTCTGCTGGCTTCAACCTGTTGGCCAGCCTAGCCTGGTCGGCTAATACGTCTGTCAAACCTGCCTCCACCGCTGTCAACTTTGGTCTGCTCAACATCCGTTCACTCACAAACAAAGGACATCTCACCCAGGATCTCCTCACTGACCGTAAGCTTGACTTTATGTGTTGAATGAAACCTGGAAACAACTCATGGACTTTTCACAACTTAATGAGTCCACTCCACCTGGCTTTGTTTACATCTGTCAACCCCGTGGCTCAGGTCACAGTGGTGGTCTCTCACCAAAGGACATACTCTGGACTTAATTTGTTGTTCTGGCCTCACCCCTTCCAACTGCTCTGCAGACAAACTTCCTTTTACAGGTCATCTTTTTATTTCCTTTGATGTCTTATTCCATCATTCCCAAACTAAAGCATCATGGCTTCTTGCATTCAGGAACATTAAGGATATTGATTTGGATATTCTGCTGTAAATATCACCAACAGTCTGATTCCTGACCATTCTTCCACCCCTGATGTACTGGCTACTCAATACAACACTTGTTTAACTGACATCCTCAATTCTATATAATTCAATATAAGAACTCAATCACTCATACCAATATCTATCTACTATTCTGGCCTTATTTCCTCAAATTTAGGCAACACTAAGACCCTGTTTTCACTGTTAAATAGTATTCTTCAACCCCCTGACTTGTTTCCCTCCCACTTTTATTCAGCTGCAACTTGCAACTCCCTTATGCTACTTCACTCCCATTTAACCCAAAACAGTTCCAGTTCCAGTCTGGTTTCCACCTCCACCACTGCACAGAAACCGCTCTACTCAAAATCACCAATTGTCATGTACGGCTGTGTGGCAGGCAGGAAGTGGACCCCAACGCAGAATACAGGAGACAAGGTAATTAGATGATTTAGCCTTTATTTGGCATGAGGAAAACAGAACCAGGGGCAAATGCAGCAAAAACAGAAAGATAACCAGACTTGAATTCCAGGAACTAAAGAGAAACACAGAAGGGACTCAGCATGGGAGCTAATGATGAAAACAATGACGGGAACAATGACGGAGAGCAAAGACGGAAACAATGACGACGACACGACAACAGGCAGAGAATACACAGGACTTAAATACACAGGAGGGCTAATGTGGTAAGTGGAAATATCTGGGAACACAGGTGACGCTGATAACACAGACGAGACAAGGGGAAGCAAAACTAAACACAAAGCATGGGGAACACAGGACTGTCAAAATAAAACAGGAAGAGACCAGACCAGGAACACGCAGACAAGACACGGGGAAACACCAGGGACCAGAAATAAACAGGAATACAAAAAAGAACACAAAACACTGGGCCACCGGCCCAGGACCATGACAACCAATGACCTTCTTATGGCAGCTGATTCTAGACTACTCTCCATCCTCATCCTTCTTGATCTGAGTGTGGCCTTTGACACCATCTCCCCCAATATCCTCCTCAATAGATTATCTTTCACTGGCATCACCCACACCCCTCTTGACTGGTTTCAATCTGATCTCACAGGCCACACTCAGTTCATCCGACTTAAGTCTTTCAAATCCCACCCCTCCCCTGTTACTACAGGTGTGCCTCAGGGTTCTGTCTTGGGGCCCCTGCTCTTTATTACTTATCTTCTTCCCCTTGGCAATATCTTTCATAAATTTAGTATTAATTTTCACTGCTTTGCAGATGACACTATGAGCTCTATTTATCCACCTGCTTGTCTGAAATCAAATCTTGGTTCACCACAAACTTTTTAAAATTAAACATCGATAAAACTGAGTTCCTTCTCGTCTGAACAAAATCCACCTTATCCAAAGTCAACCGTTTCTCCCTCACCGTCGACAGCTCCTCAGTCTCCCCCTCCCCTCAGGTCAAGAGTCTGGGTGTCACCCTCGACAGCACTCTATCTTTCCACTCCCGTATCAATAATATTACTCGGACTGCATCCTTTCATCTCTGAAACATTAATCGTCTCTGCCCCTCGCTCTCCCTGCGTACTACCTCCATCCTTGTTCATAGTCTTGTTACCCCCTGTATTGATTACTGTAATTATCTTCTATTTGGCCTCCTCTCAAATCCTTCAAATGGTTCAAAATTCAGCTGCTCGCATTATCACTAAAACCCCCTCGTTTCACCACATCGCCCCAGTCCTACAGGAACTGCACTGGCTCCCAGTTCAGTTCTGTATTTAATTTAAAATTCTTCTGAATACATGCAAAGCCATCCACAACCTGGCCCCTCCCTATCTATCTGATCTTCTTCTCATCGCCTCCTTCGTTCTTCTTCTTCCATCTGCCTTAGTGTACCCTCTGCCCACCTCAGCAAGATGGGGAACAGAGTTTTTTCTCACTCCACTCCCCAACTGTGGAACTCTGTCCCGCCTGACATCCTTAGTATCAACTCTCTCCCTGTCTTCAAAGCACAACTCAGATCTCACCTGTTGAAGAACACCTGCTCACATTAGTTCTATTTCTTTTATGTGATTGTTGTTTTTTTTTTCTTAAATTCTGTAAAGAGTCCTTGGGTGTTTGAAAGGTGCTTACAAATAAAATGCATTATTATTATTATTATTAATAATAATAATAATAATAATAAATATTTTACAAAATGACACTCTTCAGGCTGCTGCCCTATTCTTTATCTTTTTCAAATGACTATTAGTGTGCAGATTGGGCTATCTTCATGTGGAACTATTGTTCCTGCATGGTATTTGCAGATTAAAGAAGCCAAATTTAAGACTTTTTACACTCAGCCTCAGCCGCAGAAGGTCCAGCTTATTGTCCAGGGAACAGACATTGGCCAGGAACATGGACTGAATTAGTGGTCTGTTAGCATTAGCTTTTAGACTAGCTAACAGGCCGCCTTGCTTGCCCCACTTATGCTTCTGCACACACCGCTTCCTCTTGCCCTTTAGCTGCTGCACTCTGCTACACCAGTTTGATGTCCTCAGGAGATGCAGTGTGCCCAGCATAGCACTGAGCTGATGAGGCACTGTTGCTGTTGTTGTGACTGAACTTTTCCTTATTGTGATCAGATCAAATCAGCTATTTGCAAAGGTGGCAAAAGTACAGACATTCTGGACTTAAGTAGACGTACAAGTACTTGGGTTAAAAAATACTTTGTTAAAAGTTGAAGCACTGGTTCAACTGCTTTGCTTAAGTAAAAGTAAAAAAGTACAGGCTCTGAAACATACTCAAAGTAAGAAAGTGAAAGTATCTCTTTGGAGGACGTTTCTACCAACTATTTATTGTAATAATATAAAATAATACATGAGAATACAAATGTTATTCCAATCTAAATTTTAATCCTAATGAATGCACTCAGCTTGAATCTGTTCTGTAGGACACAAACTGTGATAGGGGATTTAAACACAGCTCTATTTTCTGTGTCCTCCATAGTAGAGGGTGGCTGTGCCTCCACTTAAACACCAACATGAGGATACTCAGGGGTTACAGTGGGACTCAGAAGGTGGAGGAACCCTAAGATCAGTTGTAGTGGGGAGAAGAACCACAGCTTTCTATTGTGAGCTGCAGTAAATGATGTTGGTGTGCAGGCTGTGATCAGCTGACCTGCTGCTGCTGCTCCGAGGTTTACTGCTCTGTGTGAACTGAATTCAAAACGATGTAATCCAGTATTTCACAGCTATCTTAGCTGATCTCCATCCCTACACTGACACCATACAGGCTGTAGAAATGTTGAATTCAGCATCAGCAGCTTTGATTCAATCTCATCTCTGCTGCACTGATATAACCTGTAACTCTGACCATGAACACAGCCTCTGAGCACCAGTCCAACACAGAGCTTTACTGTAAATACAGTACAGCAGGCTGACCTGTTAATCCTGCACTAAGCTGCAGTATTTACATACAGTCTTTGAATTACACAAAGTTAGCATACCTCAGTTTGTTTTGAAGTCCTCACCTTTAAATGTAACCTGTTTTCTTCCTCTCCTGTCCTCTTTCTTACATCTTTCGCCATCTCTGAGTGAACTTTTCTCGCTCTCTCTTTTTCTCTCCCTGGATATACAGCAGCCCTTCAGTGTGTCTGCTTGCTGATATTTGTTGAGCATTTAGAAATGTTGCATTTAAAATGACTTGCAGCATGTTACTCCCTTCATGCTTGCTCCTCTTCAGTACCGCTAGCTAAGATGCTGGAAGTACTGCAAGCACAAATTACTGACTCAGTCCGGCCCCCTGTAACCCCTGATTATAGTGCTATATATGATACATAAATTATATATTTTTTCCTCTTTAATCTCTTTGTATGCGATAAGTCCCAGGGATGGATGATACGCCAGTACAATTGTATCTTCTGTGTTATTATTCCTCCATTTAGGCTCAGATTGGATGATTGATGGCACAGTGACCAGAAATGCAAACTTCTCTCAGATGCATTAAACCTAAAGTAATGAGTAGTAGTAGTAGTAGTAGTAAGGAGTAGAAAGTACAGACATTTGTGTAAAAATGTAGGGAGTAAAAGTAAAATGTAGTTAGAGAAATAAATACTCAAAGTACAGATACCTGAAAAATCTACTTAAGTAGATTTTCCCACCTCTGGCTATACATTAAATGTATATGGGAGGTGAAGTCAGTCTAAGGACAAGTTGGAAAAACAGCTGGAAAAACTGGTGGTTGACATGTGGGAGAAGAAGGACAAGACAAAACCTGATTGTCACGAACATGTTTCCCAGAGCCAATGCCAGATGATTGTTTGGATCACCAGTGAGGACAGACAGTAGGATTACTATCTTTAACAGACAGTAAGTTAGACAGTAAGTTGTGCAGTGACATTCCTGGTGAATGGTTGGAGGGCTTCATAGATCAGATAAGAGTGGGCAACTTCATCCAGGGCAGTAAACCTGTCCTCGAGCTGCAGATCAGGTGGTTGGGGAGATGAAGAGTGCTGTTCTCTGTTTTTATTGCCAACCATGGTCCAGTGGTTAGCAGATACAGGAGTGGAAAAGGGCAAGGGCCAGCAACAGCTGTTGTTAGATGTATGGGGCTGGGCACAGAGGTGGAGGGAAGCCAAGAAAGTGTTACTTCCAGAGATGCTGGATCAGCAAATTCCCCAGCTGGAGCCCTGCCTCTACACACCACTATGCTGGATCCATTGGATTGAGTTTCATGGGCACTGTTTCCTTGAAAAATGGATTGATGTAGGATTGCTGTTATTTTGGCCTGTCCTGTGGCAACATCACTAAAACTGATAAGAAGTTCAGTTTTTGTGGTCCAAGGAGAACCTTTGCATGTCATTCTTTAGACTGAATATGTCCTTACTTGCATTATCAAAGAGATAGATTTTTCACACAAGTATCCCTTACGTCTTTTATAGAGCTGTATGTCTTCTTCTGAAATCCGCCCTTTACACATTTTACAAGAGATGCAAAGAAGCAACTGAGATTTCCTCTCTGTTTCATGTTGAGACAGGTACATGTACTCCTGGTGAGCCTATGTTGAGTTCAACAGCCAGCTAAATTCTTTACCATACTATTTCTTCCAACAAACAGTGTGGTGTTGTATTTGGTTAGTCTTTATATGGCAAAGTGTGAAACTAAAAAGACAGATGTGGTGGATAGGGCACTGCTTGTCTGGGTCCTCTTCAGCTTTGTTAGCTTTGCTACTTTCTGTTGACACACTGGTTTTGTGCACTGTTTGGCTTTATTACTGTGAACTCACACTGGGGTTATATGTATTGTTGTTTTGTGGTAGGGGATAGAACTGCTGGAATGAGTACTTCTGCTGGTGTAGTTCCATATTGGCCTGTATTGCATCTCTCTTGTCCTGAGTTGGTGATGTGTTCTGGATCTGGGTAATTTCCATTGTCATTTACGTTAGCATCTTGTGTTATGTATTCCCTCTGCTCTCTCTGTGTAGGTGGCTGAGGGGAAATGACTTCTGGGTCTTCAAGTCTCTCATCTCATATTTAAATTTCTGCAGCAACTGCTTCCATAACCTCCATTTTTACAAATGCTGTGCTAGCCTCTTTTTCTTGGTGCTGTATAGCTAATTTTGTTTCTAAGCAAACCTTTGGCTCCATTTCCTGTTGTGCATAAGCTATTTTAGCTTGGGCTGCTTTTGCCTTGGCACATGCTTTTGCTGCTGCTATACTAGCTTTCAGTGCATGTGATGAACAGCTTGAACTTGATGATTCAGGTGACCAAGCTGTAGCTGCGGATTTGATAGAATAGCTTGTAATGGAACCACTCTCTGCATGGTCTTGTAACTTAAACATACTTGCACTTGTTTTATCATCATCTTCAGCCATGATGGTGACAGATAGTGAGCGTAGACTTTGTTGGCTAGCAGTTCTTTTTTAGGTCACTCATGATTCAAGGCTTATTTTTCTCAAAGCATCATACAGTTCTTGCTAGTAAGATGGGGTGAATTAGAATGGTAAATGGACTATTTCTTATATAGTGTTTTTCTAGTCTAGCAGAGCACTCAAAACTCTTATACAACATGTTTGCATTCACCCATCCATCCATACAAGCACTTCCACGTGTAACTAAGCTAAGTGCTTACTGTCTAACATTCACACTCCAACACTTGCGTCGGAGAGCAACTTGGGGTTCAGCATCTTGCCCAAGGATACTTTGGCATGCAGCCTGGAGCAGCCAGGAATCGAACCACCAACCTTCCAATTAGTAGGTGACCTGCTCTACCTCCTGAGTCACAGCCACACCTAGAACATGTGACAAAACAAATCCAACAGGCCTGCTAGGGTCTTTTTCTAAGAAATGTGTAGTTCTGTTTACTATTTTGAAAAGAGTCACTGAGACTGTCTCTACACTCTACTACCCATATGTCCATGTGGCTGCTAGTTAGCTTAGGATAAATATTTGAAATCAAAACTCTGTAAAGCTATAACCAAATTTTAAAACTTGATAACTGACATGCTATACTTGAAATGGAGTTATGTGCAAATATTATTTGGCCAGGAGAAGTAACTTTATGGAGTGTCTTTAATAGCTAGATTTATAAATGTTATTAAATTTGTAATTGTATTTCAGATAATTCAAGCTCAGCCAAGTCTTCCTTTGACATGTTGTATCAGTATGGACACAATTATATGCAGAGTTTTTTAAAATTTGAAGTACATATTCAGTTTGATTGAATTTAAGCTCTGCTGCCTGTCTTTATGTATCTATAAATGTACAACTGTATGATACATTCTGTATCTATGCATCCTTGCATGAGGAAAGAAAACCAGAGATATCATGTTATTATTTCCTGTAGCTATTGTTAGTAAGAGGCAAACTGATGAGAGGTCACATTCGATTTCTCTTTCAGTCACAGTCACGTCTGTTCTGCAGAGGTAGCGAGACTGAACGATCTACTTCTGCTTTTTCTGCACAAGTACCTCAAGGCGAAAACACCTGTTCTAATAATTTAAGTCTGCTCTACAGAAATAGAAGTCTAAAACAGCTTCTCTACATGAAAGGCACATTTTCATTTGCACTAAATGAAAAAGGAGGATTCCTGGAAAAAGTGGGCGGGTGGAAAGCTGCAAGCAATACATACATTTCTGCTACAACTCTGGCTATTTGGCATATGTGTGTTGTGTAAGCCTGTGTTAAATCATGTGAGTGGTTTAGTCTGATTGAAATGGAAAAAAAAATGCAGGAGTAAAAACCGAAGAAGAAACAGTGTAAAATAGGCAAATCCAGGCTTTCTGAGTGTGGGAAGCTGATACTTGTTTGGAATTTCTTTTAGTGGGTTTTAATTTAAAACTTGGAAATTTGTGCTCTTCTGATTTGAAAGAGGACAGTCTGGCTTAAACAACTCTTTGCCATTTTACTGTATCTATATAGCAATTCATGTGACCTGGTAATCATTTCACTCCCTTGCCATACAGAGGTACATATCTACTGCTGGTTTGTCTTTAGTTTGTTTTGAAAATGCGTTGATACAAAATTTCAGGGCTGATAATGATACCATAATATGTGCAAATGGAAATTTAATGTAACTAGGACAATTTAACAGTGCAGACTTGTGGCATGGCCACTCTTTTTGTGAACTTCCAAGTTTGCAAAAATAGTCAATATAAATATTTCCAAAGCGGTCAGATTATGTTAAAAACTTGTATTTTTGCTTATTTTGTACCCCTTTTGGTCACATGGATTTAATGCATCTTAGCATCAGCAAAAATAGATGACAGTCAGGGGATTAATTATTATGTTAACTGATAACATCAATATGAGGTCATTATGAAACTGTGTACCAATTCTGCTCTGTTAAAAAACACAAGTAAAAACATTTTGAATTTTCTTGTTCACCTAATTACAATCTTCTGCATGGATTCAAAATGTTATTGTACAAGAAAAAAAATGAAATAAATGCTGTCAATTCAATAAGTTGCTGTGGTGAATAAAACATAATAAAGGAGTTTTATTCGTGTCCATAGCCTGTAAACAGCTGTCACCTGTCAGGAACCAGTGAGGTTTGGCTGTAACTGCTTCATGAATTGTGTGTGAGCATTTTCTGCCTGAGCTGCCTCAGATTTTCATTGTAATAATTTAATTGGCTACTTCATACCAGACAACAAATTTTGTTGCTGTTTATTGAAAGGCTCCTTGCAGCTAACCAAGGAACAAACCAGCTAATTTCTAATTTATAAAAATAAAACAGGATTGTTTCTGAAACTGAAGAATAACCTTAACAGTAAACAGATAGATGCTTTTGGTGTTTTTTTCCTTAGTTTTCTTTTTCCCCCCCAAGGTGTGGTTTAGCAATCGGAGGGCAAGGTGGCGAAAACAAGCAGGAGCCAATCAACTTGCAGCATTCAACCACCTTCTGCCAGGTGGATTTCCTCCCACAGGGATGTCAACACTACCTACATATCAGCTGCCAGAATCCAACTACCCATCCAACACACAAGGTATAGCAGATAATCCTTTTACTGATAAACCACAGATGTCACATCTGGGGACCATATTTTTTCCTCAGCAGTTGGTGGAAACTATGCTGTTTTGGCACTGTTCTTACCCCTAAATAGTGATTTAAGAAGGGCACTTTTAAACCTATGCCACTGTTCATTTTGAATCAATGCATTTAACAAATTAATGATTAATGCCCTAAGTTTTTCTCTGGATGAGGTCCTGATCTGCCAATATTGTCTTACAGTGGAGGAAATAATTATTTGATCCCCTGCTGAATTTTGAAGTTTGCCCATTTACAAAGAAAAGAATAATCTCTAATTTTATGGTAGTTTCATTTTTATGGAGAGAGAGAGAGAGAATATCACCCAGAATCCAGAAAAAACAAACAAAAACAAAAATCAAACAAATTACATAAAGGCTATAAATTGATTTGCATGTCATTAAGTGAAATAAGTATTTGATCCCCAAGGAAATCTTGATTTAGTACTTGTTGGAGAAACCCTTGCTGGCAAGCAGAGCAGTAAGACATTTCTTCTAATTGGTCAGCAGGTATGTACACATCTCAAGGGATTTGACTCTTCACAGAAACTCTAAATCCTTCAGGTTTCTTGGCTGCTTGGCAACTTCAGCTTCAGCTCTGTCCACAGATTTTCTCATAGAATTGAGGTCTGGAGACTGTCTAGGTCACTCCATGACCTTAATATACTTCTACTTTGGCCTCTCCTTTGTTGCTTTGGTGGTGTGTTTTGGTTCATTGTCATGTCAATGTTCTTGGAATGAGGTTCTTGTCCAAGATTTTACGGTACACGGCACCATCCATTTCTTTGTAAGCAAGCAAACATACAAATTCAGCAGGAGGTGAAATAATTATTTCCCCCACTGTATCTCTAGCAGAAGAAAACGCAGTGTTGCCATCTAGCTCGTAAATTAAAGCATGTTACTTTAGAACCAAAGTATTATAAGCTTAACTTGTGAGCTAATATTAACGACAGCATTTATGGGTATTTATCAGTAAAAACTGATTGTATCCCAAATTAAAATTGGTCTTTCAGCCAGGAATTCACAGAAGTAATATCATTTCAAAGAGCACGCAACTGCATTGCCCACCAAGTTCAATGCCTATTTTGCAGCTTTAAAGAAAGAGATCCAGATTCACACCAGGCTCTCTCTTTGCCCATCCTCCATCACCACTCTGAGGATCATGAATTTTGGCCAGGCTGAGAGACACCCTAAATTACATATGTGAAGCCTCTAATAAAGCCTGTGGTGAATCACATTCACATAGGCTTTATTAGAGGCTCAAAGGTCTCTGTTCAATGTACTGTGGGCCATCCTGATGGTGTACTTAAGTTGTCAAACCTGCATTGTTTATCTATTATATGTTTATACATAAATTGGTGTTCATACATATATTGAGTATTGTGTTTTCTCCCATCTGGTACACAAACTAGCAGAAGAGGGAAATTAGCCTAGCTAGTATCCTATTTACATAAAAGAAGGAGCCAATATATATATGTGAAGTGTTTTACCTTCCAGATAGTGGAGGTACTGTTCACCGTCCGCAACCCATACCTCCTTCAACCATGCACCAGAGTGGTTTATCAAGTCCTGACAGCAGCACTGTCTATGGTCTGGCAACCAACCGGCACAGCTTCTCCAGCTACACTGACACCTTCATGAACTCTGCTACTCCTAGTAACCATGTCAACACTGTCAGCAATGGACTTTCCCCACAGGTAAGTCCCGTTTAATGGCTGGGGTATTTTTTCATGAAGATAAGTACTTATACAGTCATGAATAATGACGTATAATGTAAAATGAGTATATCATTTATTCTCTTCATATTTAATTAAAAATGCAAAAAGGAAGGGGATAAATAGTTATTTTGTTATTAGGAAATGAAAATGGCCCATGGACCACTATGGATTTTGATATTTAATGTCTTTCATACTTGTAACCAGGAAATTAATGTCTTTTTTGTGTGTTTTACTTGATAAACATGCAGCATTCATCAAGACAGTAATACTGCATAATGTCATTGTAATGAGTATGAGCTGGAAATAATATATGTGGATTCATCAACAATGTTGTAGTCACAAATTAAGTCTTCATATGTGATTATATACTTTTACAAGAAATAGGAAGTTTATTGTTGCTGTGCCTGGAGTGACTTAGACTGTTTGCTGCAATATGAGCATAAGTTAATATTAATTTCCACGGTGGAAAATAAACACTTCAATTATTGTGAGCACATTGGATGAACTGACAGCTGTCACTGAATTGCTTTCTTACTGAAGATATCTTACAGAGCAGATAGCTCTAAGGCAAGTTTTAAACTTGTCATTTGATGTCCTAGTACACACTACAATGAGTTACAGTGTATATTCCAAATTGAGCCTCATTTTTAATCTTCCATCTTTTAAAATTTATTCATTGACAAAGTCAAGCCAGCAAAAAATTATTTAAGCAAAAAAATCACAAAGAACGAACAATATAACATCCTCAACTGCACCAATGAGTAAATCAGTTAAATTTGGATTATTAAGCATTATGTCTCTCTTTCTTCTGCTTACAGCAGGATGAATATGTTTAAATGAATCAACACCCCCGAGTCACACTAACTGTCAGAATGCTCGAAGCACAGGTCGAGGAGGAGGCGTAGCAGCAATCTTCAATTCCAGCTTAGTAATTAATCAAAGACCCAGACAGAGTTTTAATTCTTTTAAAAGCCTGACTCTTAGTCTTGTCCACCCTAATTGGGAAATTCAAAAAACTGTTTTATTTGTTATTATCTATCGTCCACCTGGTCCTTACTCAGAGTTTCTGTCTGATTTCTCAGACTTTTTATCTGATTTAGTGCTCAGTTCAGATAAAATCATTATAGTGGGTGATTTTAACATCCATGTAGATGCTGAAAATGACAGCCTCAACACTGCATTTAATCTATTATTAGATTGAATTGCCTTCTCTCAAAATGTAAAGGAGCCCACCCACCACTTTAACCATATTCTGGATATATGGTATAGAACGTGAACATTTAATAGCGTTCCATGAAAACCCTCTTTTGTCTGATCATTTCTTAAAAACATTTACATTAAGTCATTAAGTTTACAGCAGTGGGGAATAATTATCATTACAGTTGATGTCTTTCTGAAAGTGCTGTAACTAAGTTTGAGGATAAATTTCCTCATATTATTACAATTATCTTCTTCAGTGCCATGTGCCTACCACATTGCAGAGCACCTACCTAAACTCTGCTCCCAGTGAGGTAGATTATCTCATCAATAGTTTTACATCCTCACTGCGTACGACTTTGGATACTGTGGCTCCTCTGAAAAGGAAAGCCTCAAATCAGAAGTGCCTGACTCCGTGGTATAATTCACAAACGCGCAGCTTAAAGCAGATAACCCGTAAGCTGGAGAGGGAATGGCGTCTCACTAAAGTAGAAGATGCTCATTTAGCCTGGAAAAAGAGTTTGTTGCTCTATAAAAGAGCCCTCCATAAAGCTAGGACATCTTACTATTCATCATTAATTGAAGAAAATAAGAACAACCCCAGGTTTGTTTTCAGCACTGTAGCCAGGCTGACAAAGAGTCAGAGCTCTGTAGAGCCCAGTATTCCTTTCACTTTAACTAGTAATGACTTCATGGATTTCTTTACAAATAAAATTTTAGACATTAGAGAAATTTTTTTCATATCCATCTCACAGACATATCTTTATGTTCAGCTACTTTCAAATATACTATTAGATCCCATTCCTACTAGACCGAAGAACTAAACAGAAGAATATACAACGGTTGGACAATGAAACTGAAACACCTGTCATGTTAGTGTGGGAGGTTTCATGGCTAAATTGAACCAGCCTGGTGGCCAATCTTCATTAACTGCACATTGCACCAGTAAGAGCAGAGTGTGACGGTTCAATCAGCAGGGTAAGAGCACAGTTTTGATCAAAATATTGCAATGCACACAACATTATGGGTGACATACCAGAGTTCAAAAGAGGACAAATTGTTGGTGCACATCTTGCTGGCGCATCTGTGACCAAGACAGCAAGTCTTTGTGATGTATCAAGAGCCACGGTATCCAGGGTAATGTCAGCATACCACCAAGAAGGACCAACCACATCCAACAGGATTAACTGTGGACGCAAGAGGAAGCTGTCTGAAAGGGATGTTCGGGTGCTAACCCGGATTGTATCCAAAAAACATAAAACCACGGCTGCCCAAATCACGGCAGAATTAAACGTGCACCTCAACTCTCCTGTTTCCACCAAAACTGTCCGTCGGGAGCTCCACAGGGTCAATATACACGGCTGGGCTGCTATAGCCAAACCTTTGGTCACACGTGCCAATGCCAAACGTCGGTTTCAATGGTGCCAGGAGCGCAAATCTTGGGCTGTGGACAATGTAAAACATGTATTGTTCTCTGATGAGTCCACCTTTACTGTTTTCCCCACATCCGGGAGAGTTACGTGTGGAGAAGCCCCAAAGAAGCGTACCACCCAGACTGTTGCATGCCCAGAGTGAAGCATGGGGGTGGATCAGTGATGGTTTGGGCTGCCATATCATGGCATTCCCTTGGCCCAATACTTGTGCTAGATGGGCGCGTCACTGCCAAGGACGACCGAACCATTCTGGAGGACCATGTGCATCCAATGGTTCAAACATTGTATCCCGAAGGTGGTGCCGTGTATTAGGATGACAATGCACCAATACACACAGCAAGACTGGTGAAAGATTGGTTTGATGAACATGAAAGTGAAGTTCAACATCTCCCATGGCCTGCACAGTCACCAGATCTAAATATTATTGAGCCACTTTGGGCTGTTTTGGAGGAGCGAGTCAGGAAACGATTTTCCTCCACCAGCATCACGTCGTGACCTGGCCACTATCCTGCAAGAAGAATGGCTTAAAATCCCTCTGACCACTGTGCAGGACTTGTATATGTCATTCCCAAGATGAACTGACGCTGTATTGGCCACAAAAGGAGGCCCCACACCATACTAATAAATTATTGTGGTCTAAAACCAGGTGTTTCAGTTTCATTGTCCAACTCCTGTAAGTCTTGAATATAAATATTTTCTCCACACTGAGATCTCAGGGTCAAAAACTCATAAGCCCTAAGAAATAACAGAAATCCAAATATCAACAATACAAAACACAGAAACATAATAAAAAGGTACAATCTCTACAAGCAGAATATTTAACTGGAGGTTAAACACTCGAAATGCTGTGAAACTGACACAGGACTATGGCAGTGGACTCATCTCTGTGCTTCTCCTGCTAGACCTCAGAGCAGCTTTTGATACTGTTGACAGTAACATTTTAAATTAGAGATTAGAGTATGCCATAGGTATTAAAGGTACAGTGCAGTGGTTTGAATCATATTTATCTAATAGACTCCAATTTGTTCATGTAAATGGGGAGTTACTTTTAGAGTTCAACAGGGTTCCATGCAGGGACCAATACTTTTTTTTTTTTACACATGCTTCCCTTAGGCAGTATCATTAGTAAGCATAGCATACATTTTCATTCCTATGCAGATTTAAGTCAGTTGAATTTTATAGCACCAAATCACAACAAACAGTCGACTTAAGGCACTATATATTCTGGGTAAAGACCCTACAATAATTACAGAGAAAACCCAACAATCAAACAATCCCCTGTGAGCAAGCACTTGGTGACAGTGGGAAGGAAAAACTCCCTTTTAACAGGACGACACCTCCAGCAGAACCAGGCTCAGGGAGGGGCAGTCATCTCTCATTACTGGTTGAGGGTAAGGGAGACAGGACAAAAGACATGCTGTGGAAGAGAGCCAGAGATTAATGATAATTAATGATTAAATGCAGAGTGGGGTATAGAGTGAATAGAGATGAATGAAGAAGAAACATTCAGTGCATTATGGGACCCCCCAGCAGCCTAGGCCTATAGCAGCATAACTAAGGGAGGGTTCAGGGTCACCTGATCCAGCCCTAACTATAAGCTTGATCATAAAGGAAAGTTTTAAGCCTAATCTTAAAAATAGAGAGGGTGTCTGTCTCCATCCTTTCTCAGAGTGATGTTGAAAGTTAATCCATGCATTTATTACTTCTAGGCTGGACTACTGTAATTCATTATTATCAGGCTGTCCTAAAAGCTCCCTGAAAAGCCTTCAGCTGATCCAAAATGCTGCAGCTAGAGTACTGACAGGGACTAGAAAGAGAGAGCAGATTTCTCCCATATTGGCTTCTCTTCATTGGCTCCCTGTTAAATCTAGAGTAGAATTAAAAAATCTTCTTCTCACAATCTTCTTGAATAATCAGGCCACATCTTATCTTAAAGACCTCATAGTACCGTATCACCCCAATAGAGCACTGGATTCGGAAGACAGACATCATCTTTACTTTTAAGATTAGGCTTAAAACGTTCCTTTTTGATTAAGATTGTAGTTAGGGCTGGATCAGGTGACCCTGAACCCTCCCTTGGTTAGGCTACAGTAGGCCCAGACTTCTAGGGGCTTCCCATGAGTGTTTCTTCTTCACTCAATATAAAGCACATTGAGGTTACTGTTGTTATTTTATTTATATAAATAAGACTGAATTAAAATGAATTGAACTTTATGCTGTCTGTAACATTGTTCAGCATGATTGGTTTGGTTGTGGGTCAGTGTCATCTGGAGAGATGCACAGACCTCTATAGGCTAGGCAACGGCACCTTGACTGCCATTAGGTTTTTCAATGAACTCCTCAGACCCATTGTGAAACCCTACACTGGTGCAGTGGGTCCTGGGTTCCTCCTGGTGCTTCATGTACCTTTCCTTATGTGGCAAGAGTATGCAGGCGGTTCTCGGAGGATGAAGGAATTGATACCACTGACTGGCCCCCACGCTCACCTGACCTAAATCCAGTAGAACACCTCTGGGACATTTTGTTTCAGTCAATCACCTCCAAGGCCCACAGTACCTCTGAGGTGCAACCCGGAGGTGTTGCACCTCAGACTGCCCAGGAGTGTCATGATATCCTGGTCCAGATCCCCCCAGACACCATCTGTCATCGCATTAGGAGCCCTGATGTTGTCAGCCATGTATACAAGCATGTGGGGGCCACACACACTACTGAGAACCATTTTTAGTTGCTGCCATGAAATTTTGACAAAATGTGCCAGCCTGCTGCATCATTTTTCACTTTGATTTTTAAGTTGTCTTGAATTCAGCCTCTCTAGTTTGATAATTTTCATTTCCTGAATGATGTGGCATCCTTTCATTACTCAGTCCATATCGGTATAGATATTCAGCATGATATTTTCCCCCACAGAACTCTGATGTGTTTTCAAGTGTTCCTTTAATTTTTTTGAGCAGTGTATTTGCTTCATACATGTACTGCATGTGATGTGATCCCAATCCATCCTTTTGTTCCAAAGCACATAAAGCAGGGTAAGCTTTTGTTTTAGCTGTACTGCGTATCATATATTTATCTCAGTGAAAAGAATGGATGGATGGATAAAGGGATGGATGATGTTGAATTTCTATGTTCTATGCATGAGACAAAATGTCTAATCAAAGCATTAATTAAATGAAAGCATGTTTAATTAATATTGGGATGTCCAGTTTTGACTTTATTGAGTTGGGCAGATTGAACGCAAGGTTTAGCTGTTTTAGTAAGTGCTACATTAACTTCACGCAACTCTTTGCTAAGGGGCAAAATGGAACAATAGAATTTTGCATTTACTTTACTTCGTATCACTGAGTTTTCCTGAGACGTTGTTCATACCCATTGCTCTTAATGGATTCTGGCTTGAATTTTCAAGCAGGAAGATTTGATTTGAAGAACAGAAGTCATTCATTTTAGTGTCTCCCTTTTTGTAGTTAAGAGATGCTATTATCGGTGCAAGCTTCTTCTTCTTTTTGCTTGTTGACATCCAAGTACTATCTCCTGTAGTCCCACTATTTGCAGAACATTTATTAAGTCCAAATGTCAATGTATATTTTCTGAACAGAGAGTGACAAGGTTTCAGTAAAGTTGATCCATTCAAGTTTTTGAATGTATTTGAAGAATAATTTAGACGTAAGCTCTGTACTTAAAGGTGGCTGTAGCTCAGGAGGTTAGAGCAGGGCATCTACTAAGTTTGGTGGTTTGATTCCTGGCTGCTGCATGTTAAAGTATTGTTGGGCAAGATGCTGAACCCCAAGTTGCTCTTTGATGTGTGTGACTGTGAGTGTTAGATAGAAAGCACTTAGGTGTAGAAAAAAGTGAATGAGGCATGTTGTATAAAGTTCTTTGAGTGCTCAAGTAGAGTAGAAAAGTGTTAAATAATGATCAGTTTGTTTATGTCTAAGTTGACTAAAAATGGCTATATATCTGGGAAAATTTGTGCCAAAAAGATTGACATTAAAAGCAGTATCCCACAGACCAAATATAAACAATTTGATACATTGCTCTTCAGTCTTTACATGCATCTGTCTTGGCTGCATTGCTTATACAAGGGATGTTAGCCTATCATCACACTGATAGGAATACAATAAAGAAACCTGTATATCCCACAACTCACTTCAACTTAACAATGAAACAACAGAAATCCTTGAAACAGATGGTGAGTCACAGTAGTAGACACAACCCCCCCGCCCCATAGTACAACACAGGGCAGAAATCTGACTGTTACAATATATTGCCTAAGAATGCAACAAAGTCAAAATGAATGGTGTGTGTTTTTCCAGGAATTATATGCCCATTGGCTCATTTTGCACCATTATATTTAATTTTAAAGCCAGTGCCTGATGAAGAGCATAATGTGTACTACAGGTTGCAAAGTAAGCTGCAAAAGTCAGAATTGTAAGGCATACCAATCCCCTTGCAAAATACACTATACTGCCAAAAGTATTCACTCGTCTGCCTTCACATGAACCTGAGTAACATCCATCCTTAATCCAGAGGCTTTAATATGATGTGGGCCCACCCTTTGCAGCTATAACAGCTTCAGCTCTTCTGGGAAGTCTTTCCACAGGTTTAGGAGTGTTTATGGGAATTTCTGACCGTTCTTCCAGAAGCACATCTGTGAGGTCAGACACTGATGTTGGAGAGAAGGCCTGGCTCACAGTCTCCGCTCTAATCCATCCCAAAGGTGTTCTATCAGGCTGAGGTCAGGACTCTGCAGGCCAGTCAAGTTCTTCCACACCAAACTGGCTCATCCATGTCTTTATGGAGCTGCTTTGTGCACTGGTGTGCTTTCATGTTGGAACAGGAAGGGGCCATCCCCAAACTGTTTCCACAAAGTTGGGAGCATCAAATTGTCCAAAATGACTTGATATGCTGAAGCATTAAGAGTTCCTTTCACTGGAACTAAAGGGGCTGAGCCCAACTCCTGTAAACAGCCCCATCCGATACTTTACATTGTGCTTGGTGATGTAAGGCTTGGATGCAGCTCATTCCATGAAGCTCTCTACACACTGTTCTTGAGCTGATCTGAAGGCCACATGAAGTTAGGAAGCCTGGAGCGATTGACTCTCTAGAAAGTTGGTAGTGAGGAAATTTTAGGACTGGACTTGTTGCACAGGTATGATCCTATCATGGTACCATGCTGGAATTCACTGAGCTCCTGAGTTGCGATCCATTCTTTCACTGATGTTTGTAAAGCAGTCTGCATGCCTAGGTGCTTGGTTTTTAATCACCTGTGGCCGTGGAAGTGACTGGAACACCTGAACTCAATGATTTGGATGGGTGAGTGAATACTTTTGGCAGTATAGTGTACTAGAATGTATGTGCTACCACAAACCTTAAGTTACTGTTTCTTTTTCTTAATTGTAACCCTCTGTGTTTCGCAACTGTATACCATCATACTGGACAACAGCTTAAAGAACACAGTTTTTATAAATATAATCTGAAATTAAGCAACAGTTTTACACCAGGAGGCACAGTGGTTAGCACTGTCACCTCAAAGCAACAAGGTTCTGGGTTCAAATCCACTGGCTGGCTTGGGGCTTTTCTGTGTGGAGTTTTCATGTTCTTGCTAAGTAGAATAGAATTGAATTAGTTCTGTGACAGGCTAGTGATCTGTGCAGGGTATACCCTGCCTTTTGCCCTATGACAGCTGGGATAGGCTACAGCCCCTCTGGGATGGATGAATGGTTATACAAAAATCATTTAATATTGTCGTTCATCTGTGCTGACAGGTTTTGCTTTGTTTCTTTGTTTGTTTGTTTGGTGTTATTTTTGTGATGAAAGTGGTCTGAGCGGCGTGCTGGGTAGCATTGTGTGAGCCTGACTGCAAAGCCATCTCATTTGTAATGATTCCTCATTTCAGTCAGTGCAAAAATGACATGGACAATTAAACAGCTAGCTTCATTCAGATCGAGTTGGCAGTGGAAAATCTATGTTTATGTGTCAAGACTAAAGGAGGGGGAAGAATTTCCTTTCTTGGTCCCCTTAACAATAACTGTTCCCATTGAGACTTTCTATGCTCAGAGGAATTGTTCCCTGTGGCATGCCAGATACCTCAGGTATATATCAACACATATCGACGCAACACATATCCACCAAAATATTTGATGAAATTAGTCACAAATGCTTGGTGTTACAGCCCACTCTGAACAACAAGATCTGCCTAACAGGCAGAAAATAAGATTTAAATGTTAAGTCTCACAAAGAGTTGCAACATCAAATTCACTACAACATTTATCTTTAATTACTTTCCTTTTGGCAGCTGGTTTTCCAGGGCTGGTTGGTTTGAGTTTTCTTTTCCTATTTTCAACGAGAAATAACATAATTTAGTGACTCAAAATGATTTGCTGCTGTGCTGGAGAGATGGGGGTAAGGAAAGGAAAGAAAAGGAAAGGAAATTTGTGCAGTACATGTATTTAAGATTAATTTTGTCAGGACAAAAAAAACAAAAAACAAAACCTGTATAAATACCAATAGCCATGGTTGCCTTTGTAAAAGTTACCTTATACAGATGAGGTAAACTGTATGAGAGTAATACACAGACACATGTATCAGCTAATTAGTGGTAAGTAACACTGAAGGCACAAACTTCTTGGATACTCTGTACCACACAGCAAGCCTCAGTGTTAGTAAGATAATCCATTAAATATGCTTGAACATCTTCCACAACACACACATGGTGAAGAGGTCCTCTTTAATGACACTGAATAGTGGACGAGGCCTAGCAGACGTTGAGCAGCTACAGCTGCCTGTGTCAGTGCACCTGTCAATCGAAGCGGCCACCCTCCTAATTTAGAGGGTGTAGTCGGCTCTGTTATTGTCCAGAAACCTGGAAGGTCACTGTTGTAACTAAAGCAAGGGAAGCCACCACTGTGTCTCAGGAAACTTGGGAAACCAAGGCCGTCACTGTTGCCTGAATGGAGGAAGCCAACATAGTGAGAGTAACAGAAGAGGCCGATTCTGTGACAGGGACTGAATAGGTTGCCAAAGTGACTAGAACAATCTAGAGCGACTCAGAGGGGACTGGCTGAGTTTTAGGAACTGGGGACACAGGAACAGGTGTGGCCACTAAAAGAGACATAGTTCGCCATTTCAGTCTGTGGGGTGGCCAGGAGGGACTCACTCTCTGGGGCCACTCTCAGTCCAGGGAGCCCGGGCAGCGATTTTGCCACTGAACTATGTCATGCAGTGGGAGGCTGAGCAGCGGTGAGATCATGGAGCTAGCACGTTGAGGCGAGCATGTGGAACTAGCCTGTTACAGTGGAGAGCGATAATGATGAGAGTCCCTCTTCCTCCTCAAGGTGGAACCTGGGCAAATCTAAAAAGCAGGTTCCCCCCTTCAACCAGAGCCTGGCCAACACTGAGGCAGGTCCAGGTTAGGAGAAAACAAGCACTGATGCTTAGTCTGACATGTTGCTAGCTGGCCGGCTGTACACAAGTCAGAACAAGGGAGATAAGTGACTAGCTGTCTGGAAGAGCTGGGTTCACAATGACTAATGGTTTGCAACTGACTCGTGCAGTGAGTTGTTTGGCAATAAGTTCAAGAGATCATTGGAGTCTTTAATAACCAAGGCTGGTTTTCAGTTATGCCCTCCATTGTAGACAGTCCAACCAACCTGGCTTTATTGATGAAATCTCCAGCAGCCTGAAGATTTCATCAACAAAATGAAATCTCCAGTTTTAATATTCTGAGTTTTAAATAAGTTCATCATCCTTTCAGGTATATTTATGAGCTTGACACAGGACTGCTTTTACCATCAACTGCTATATGTTAAGATGAAGCCATGACATATCAGTTGACTGTGGAGTACATATCAAATTTTAAATTCAAATCCACTCTAGTGAATTAATTTGATTGAAATAGTATTCATTCCTGACATGAAATTTGCCTGCAGTAAAAGCAACTGGATTATGTTTATGGTCCTCCTGGTCTATTCTGAGTCCCAGCTGAAGCTTTTCCATTATGGCTTCACTGTCAATGACCCTTTCATCATGTTCCCAGGCATTTACATGAGATAACAATGCAGGGAGAATTTCCTAAGATCCCACTTCAAAATGGCAGGAAGACCATATGCTGTATGTCTGACAGCCAGTAATTCAATTTGAAACAGCTATATTGCATTTGCAATGTAATTCACCTCCTCCTCCTTGAATGGGAAAGAATTAGAGGTGGACTTTCATGTTGAGATTGAGTGTGTTCCCAGTTCCAACAGTTACTGACAGAGAGACAAAATAACAGTATGAAATACCATCTGTGTGATGGCACCGCATGTGTAAATAGACACCCTTTCACAGCATTACTATCAGAGCTGTTTCAAACAAAAAATCCTTTGAAAAGAAACCTTTTTATTTTATTTTTTTAGCAACACTGTTTTTTTTGGACAAATTTCAATAAATCTATTTTGCTTCACAGAACCTCTAAATGGTGAATTTTTTTCCTTCCTTTTCAGTCAGGCAGCAGTGATGCTCCAATAATCCCTTTTTGTCAGGTCAAACAATTTAGTGACCTGCCGCTAAAGCTGAAACTATTACTTCCTATGGTGACCCAAACACATCAGCACATCATGGGTAAATAGGAACACATTTCTCCTCTCACATTTTCTCTCCAGTTTGTTGTGAGAGAAAGATTTAGCCTGCTTTGGAATGGTGGAGCTCTCTGGCTTGCCATTTGATGTCAGGGTGAAAGATGAGAGAGAGAGAGAGAGGGTGAGTAAGGATAGAATAGAGTGGGTTTCAGTGTTGGGGGATCAGAGCTGCTTTGGTTCTCCAGCTCTGTCTCTTTGATCCATATCCCCAGGCCTGCCTGCCTGCCTCGCTAACTCAGGCCTCTGCTCGTGATTCCTGACAACTGTCGGCCTGAGATAAGGAGGTGGGGTGGGGGATGCGGGGGGCCTCCCTGCACACCATCCACCCCCAGCAATACTGCAATATACGTTTCTGCTTCCTCAATGAGGAAATGTTGAGTTTTATTCAAGAAATATGAGCATTGTTACTCCCCACCCCCTACCAACCACCACCATCCCCAATTAAATAACACACATAAAAGCACCCCAGTTTACAGAGTGTAGACATGGTTATGTGCACCTGAATATCAATGACAGTTGTACCTAATACTAGGCTCAGCTGCTATTAAAATTTGCAGTACTAAGCCCTTTGACTGGGCATGCTGTCAACTGGCACGCTACCATGTCAACAAATCAAAAAGGATGAGCACATATATTTACATCATTCCCGTAATGAGGAATGGAGATGAGGCGGGTGGGGGGTGTTAATTGGAAATCGCCTGAAAAACAGATGCTGCTTTAGTTTGGCAAGATGCAAACCAAGGAGCTTTATGGAGAAAATAAATAAATAAAACACAAGACCTACTCAAGAAAGCTGCCAGAAGAGCAGAGGAATTTAAATCATACCCACTGATGGAATGTTTGTAGGATATATTTTTCTTTATTTGTCACTTAGAGCGTTACCCTCTCCTCCTCCCTCACTGAAAACTAAACAGCCCAGAGTTCGGTCTGACTGACTGAGTGGGTGGAAAATGTTAAGCCTCTCTAGTTTCTGTGGTTTGGATGAAATGTAGGCGTTGACTGGCTGCAGATACTAATAACTACAACCTGGAACCAACATCTGCTATTCTATTTATATGATCAGCTTTTACAAATACTTGTATCACGACCAACGAGTCCACTTCATTCTAATGCGTCGGGGTGGGTGCAGTATTTTTCACAGGTTTATATAATATTGTGTATCATTTAAGGAAATTAATTGCCAAGTGTGTCATTATTTATTATTGCATAAAAAAGCTTGAAGTAACCACTTTAGTTTTGATATGACTGCAATAGTTACTGCTCGGAGCAGACAGCACTGACAACAGAAAGGTCATAGTGCATGGGAGATCATTTTCCCCATTTGATAACACAAAGTGTTATCAAAACATATCAACTGCCAAAGCATTTTTTTCTTGGTTTGCTGTGAGAACTCAAAGATGAGTCAGAACTTTCAGCTAAAAGGAGTCGTGTAATATCAGTTGCACTGGAACTTTTTGCAGCCCTTCACTACTTGGCCTGACTTCTACAATAAACTCTCGCTTTCACATAAGGCTTCATGGTGCCCCCCCCCTTATTGGTCTCACAGCAGCTTTGTGAAAAAGAAAATAGAAACTGGACTAATTTAGACCAGTTCCTATTGAAATGTGTACTATCGTTAGCCTCATAGCAAAATGGTATCTCAATTTGGCCAAAATATGATATAGGCCATTATGCTATGAGGCTAACAATATTTATTTTAATTACAATTTTGCATTCAGAGCATTTTAAATATACTGCTGTATACTACAGATACCCTAAAGGGACAATGATGTGAGCGCACAATAGCAGTCATAAGTGTGTATTATAATGATGGACATAATGTGTCTATTGTAACAGGATAGTGGCACTTATTTGTTGCATAATACAATATTTGTCTTTCAGTTCAACCAGGTAATGGGACAATTTTTCTTGTAAAATAGATAAATAAATATTTCTTCATAAAATTTAAGTTGATATATGCTTTTTTGGTTTGTTTGTTTGTTTTTTTAGGATAATTGCTCAGACAAAAAATATTGACTTATAGTGAAATATCATAGATGATTGCATAATTACCTCTGCTTGCATCAGACATTTGCATGCATACTGATGTGCTTAAAATGCCTTGCAAATACTGCCTGACTAAGATTCAGACCAAGACCGTGTTAGATAACAATCAGACACAAGCAACATCATCCTTGATTCCTGTTGCTCTGTCTGCCCACAGTAAACATTCAGACTGACAGGGGTGCGTCATAGTGGAGCTGCCACATATGCTTTAAATGCAAATATAATAGCTGCAGTGATGTACCTTAATGAAAGCTAACATCAGGAATGAGTTACTGCTTGATGCTGCGACAGTGTTAATGTAGCACAAAGTAGTTATTGTATGGTTAAGAACAATGAAAGAGACAAAATTTGTTCACAAAGAAATAAAATTTCTCAGTGTTCTTTGGTGGACAAACTACATAATGAATACTCTCATTCTAATATTATATTTATGCGCTGACATTTCTTATTCCTTGTCAGCTGACAGGATGCCCTGAATCTACTAGCCAGAAAACAATGTTTGTTCTACATATTCCTTATCTTCTGGCAACTCTCCTTCATGAGTTGATCCAGTTCACCTTTCCTCTTTTAGAACATTCCTGTTTGTGGCCTGGTCAGATTTTATCTGTGTAATTTTTCTCTCTTTTATCAGCTTCCAGGTGTGGCCTTGGATTCACTTCTCAATATGCTATCCTTGGCATCTTCCAGTGATGTCACCCTGATTAAACTTGGCCAAGTAATATTCGACATCTGCCACCACTCTAGGGAGGTTAAGGCAGTTGTTTAGTCATTTAATTTAGTGCAACATGTTACTGACCCCACACATAATGGCGGGCACATACTGGATCTAGTTTTTACCCTCGGTTCATCTATAAACTCCTTGCATATGTCTCACTGTAAATGTATAGTTTTTGACACAGTTGTACATCCAGTGCCGTCTTCCAAGAGGAAAACTATTCAATCTTGCATCTTTAATGAGCACTCAGCAGCTAGATTTTTAGCTCTCCTTTCTAATGTGACCACATCAGCAACTCATTTTTCTGATATCATTCACGTAGTAAATTGGTTTAATAGTCTGTTCATCAATTCTGGATAGCGTAGCACTGTTAAAAGTCAGATTAGCCCCAGCCATCAATTCTTCCCCTTTGATCAGTGATCACAGGAAAGTGTAGAAAAGTGGAACACAAGTGTCTTCTTATGCCTGCAATACGTTTTTGGATTTCTTTACTGGCAAGACCAATAGTATCAGGTTACAATTCAACCCTTTCAACTAGCCTAAGTCTCTCACCAATTTCCGTTCTCCGAGTTTTTTTTTTTATTTTTATTTTTTTATCCTGTCATGTCTGGCAGATACAGTGTATCACAAAAGTGAGTACACCCCTCACATTTCTGCAGATATTTAAGTATATCTTTTCATGGGACAACACTGAACAAATGACACTTTGACACAATGAAAAGTAGTCTGTGTGCAGCTTATATAACAGTGTAAAGTTATTCTTCCCTCAACATAACTCAATATACAGCCATTAATGTCTAAACCAGCAGCAACAAAAGTGAGTACACCCCTAAGAGACTACACCCGTAAATGACCAAATTGAGCACTGCTTGTCATTTCCCCTCCAAAATGCCATGTGACTCGGTACTAGGTCTCAGGTGTGCATAGGGAGCAGGTGTATTCAATTTTGTAGTACAGCTCTCACACTCTCTCATACTGGTCACTGAAAGCTCCAACATGGCACATTCCATTTTACTTTATAAGAGCTAGCATCTTTCCTTGTCTTAAAAAACCCTACTTAGATCCCACTGTTTTAAATAATTGCAGACCAATTTACAAATTTGGAAAGATCAATTTCTAAAATCCTTGAGAAAGTTGTTGCACATCAGCTCCATCGGTCAGTTGAAGGAAAATAATATCTTTAATAAACTCCAACTGGATTATTGACAAAACCACAGCATTGAAACAGCTTTATTAAAAATTATTTCTGATATACTCAGATGAAGGTAAACATTTCATTTTGGTCCTCTTAGATGTATCTGCTGCTTTTAATACTGTCATTCAGGCTACTCTTATCAACAGATTACAAAATTAGGTTGGCATTACTGGTACTGCTCTCAAATGGTTTTCATCATACTTATCCAACATACTTCAGAATTCATTTCAACCAATGTATGTTCTCATCTGCATCCCTTGTACAGTGGGGGAAATAAGTATTTGATACACTGCCGATATTGCAAGTTTTCCCACCTACAAAGAATGGAGAGGTCTGTAATTTTTATCATAGGTACACTTCAACTCTGAGAGACAGAATCTAAAAAAAAAAAAGTATGATTTTTTAAATAATGAATTTGCATTTTATTGCATTAAATAAGTATTTGATACAATAGAAAAACAGAACTTAATATTTCATACAGAAACCTTTGCTTGCAGTTACAGAGGTCAGATGTTTCCTGTAGTTCTTGACCAAGTTTGCAGACACTGCAGCAGGAATTTTGGCCCACTTCTCCATACAGATCTCCTCCAGATTTTTCAGTTTTCTGTGCTGTGACTGGGCAACATTGAGTTTCAGCTCCCTCCAAAGATTTTCTATTGGGTCCAGGTCTGGTGACTGGCTAGGCCACTCCAGGACCTTGAAATGCTTCTTACAGAGCCACTTCTTAGTTGCGCTGGCTGTGTGTTTTGGGTCATTGTCATGCTGGAAGACCCAACAATAACCCATCTTCAATACTCTTACTGAGGGAAGGAAATTGCCAAAATCTCACGATACATGACCGCATCCATCCTGCGTTCAATGTGGTGTAGTCGTCCTGTCCCCTTTGGAGAAAGGCACCCCCAAAGTAGGATGTTTCCACCTCCAGGCTTCACAGTTGGGACAGTGTTCTTGGGGTTGTACTCATCCTTCTTCTTCCTCCAAACACAGTGCATGAAGTTAATAACCAAAAAGCTCTATTTTGGTCTCATCTGACCACATGACCTTCTCCCATGCCTCCTCTGGATCATCCAGATGGTCATTGGTAAACTTCAAATAGGCCTGGACATTATTTGCTGGTGTGAGCAGGGGGACCTTGCATAAAAATCATACAAAGTGATTTTCTGGATTTTTTAAAAAAATATCTTGTCCTTCTCTTCTCTTAGCATTTCTATACAGATGATACACAGCTGTACATTTCTGTTAACCCCAACAACCTCGATAACCTCTCCTGCATCAGAGAATGCTTCTCTGCTATTACTAATTGGATGTATTCAAATTTCCTCCATCTCAATTCCAATAAAATTGAGGCTCTTGTGTTTGGCCCTGACAGTTTCTCTAAGGTCAGTCAGTATGTCACCCCCCCTCACCAGTAACATCAAATTATCTGCTAACAAACTTGGTGTCATCTTTGACTAACATGTGTACATGTAAAATATCCTGCTGTTTGCAGACTTCTGGCAACTACACTGCTGAAAAAATAAAATAAAAGGACCACTCCAATAACACATCCTAGATCTGAATGAATGAAATATTCTCATTGAATACTTTGTTCTGTACAAAGTTGAATGTGCTGACAACAAAATCACACAAAAATCATCAATGGAAATCAAATTATTAACCAATGGAGGCCTGGATTTGGAGTCGCACATAAAATTAAAGGTTAAAAACACACTACAGGCTGATCCAACTTTGATGTAATGTCCTTAAAACAAGTCAAAATGAGGCTCAGTATTGTGTGTGGCCTCCACGTGCCTGTATGACCTCCCTACAACGCCTGGGCATGCTCCTGATGAGGTGACAGATGGTCTCCTGAGGGATCTCCTCCCAGACCTGGACTAAAGCATCCGCCAACTCCTGGACAGTCTGTGGTGCAACATGACGTTGGTGGATGGAGCGAGACATGATGTCCCAGATGTGCTCAATGGGATTCAGGTCTGGGGAACGGGCGGGCCAGTCCATAGCTTCAATGCCTTCATCTTGCAGGAACTGCTGACACACTCCAGCCACATGAGGTCTAGCACTATCCTGCATTAGGAGGAACCCAGGGCCAACCGCACCAGCATATGGTCTCACAAGGGGTCTGAGGATCTCATCTCGGTACCTAATGGCAGTCATGCTACCTCTGGCGAGCACATGGAGGGCTGTGCGGCCCTCCAAAGAAATGCCACCCCACACCATTACTGACCCACTGCCAAACCGGTCATGCTGAAGGATGTTGCAGGCAGCAGATCGCTCTCCACGGCGTCTCCAGACTCTGTCACGTCTGTCACATGTGCTCAGTGTGAACCTGCTTTCATCTGTGAAGAGCACAGGGCGCCAGTGGCGAATTTACCAATCCTGGTGTTCTCTGGCAAATGCTAAGCGTCCTGCACGGTGTTGGGCTGTGAGCACAACCCCCATCTGTGGATGTCGGGCCCTCATACCATCCTCATGGAGTCGGTTTCTAACCGTTTGTGCAGACACATGCACATTTGTGGAATGCTGGAGGTCATTTTGCAGGGCTCTGGCAGTGCTCCTCCTGTTCCTCCTTGCACAAAGAACAGCTTTTGAATAATTGTCCAGTGTAGTCACCACTATGCATGAAAGATTTAAAACCAGAGGCAATTGTACTTTTGAGGTTGTGGCACCCAAACTTTGGCACAGCCTTCCTCAACCCATCAGGTCAACTGATTCTGTGGCTTGTTTTAAACAACTGATGAAAACTATGTTTACAGGTTATCTTTCCCGTAATCTTTTCTCCTTTATTATGGGCCATAGTTCGCAATTACTTGTGTGAATGGAAGTGTGTATTTTGAAATGAATGTCTGACTGTATATTGATGATATGCCTGTTTGAACATATCGCTCTGGCTATGGGGGTGACTGTGGCTCAGGAGGTAGAGCAGTTCACCTACTAATCGGAAGGTTAATGGTTTGATTCCTGGCTGCTGACAACGCTAAATGGAATGCTCTTCATTGACAGGCCACCTGGATAGTGCCAGGCTGCTACAATCTGATCATTTTGGAGACAGACGGGGAAGCTGAAATGGTTCAGACATGCAGAGGCGGGATAGTGGATAGAAAGAGAGAGCATATTTATCCCATATTGGTTTCTCTTCATTGGCTCCCTGTTAAATCTAGAATAGAATTTAAAATCCTTCTCCTCACATACAAAGTCTCTACTTCAGAGTAGAATGGGAGGCAGAGCCTTCAGCTTTCAGGCCCCTCTTCTGTGGAACCAGCTCCCAGCTTGGATTCAGGAGACAGACACCCTCTCTATTTTTAAGATTAGGCTTAAAACTTTCCTTTATGATCAAGCTTATAGTTAGGACTGGATCAGGTGACCCTGAACCACCTGGGGGGGGGGTGCATCATGGGAGGTTTCAATGATGCATTCTTTGATTCACCTTATTTACTCTGTTTATACTTCACTCTGTATTTAATCATTTATTATTATTAATCTCTGGCTCTCCTCCACAGTGTGTCTTTTGTCAATTGAATTGAATTGAATTGAACTGGACAAAAGATGTTGAAGATAGAGCTGCCAAGCTAGAGAGAAGAGGAAGACCTCGGAGGAGGTTCATGGATGTAGTGAAGGAGGACATGAAGAGGGTTGGCATGACAAAGGAGGATGCTGGGATAGGGTGAGATGGAGGCAGGTGGTCAGCTGTGGCAATCCGTAATAGGAGCAGCTGAAAGAAGAATAAGTATCTATGAGTCCAAAGTCTATCTTGAGTAATAGCAGATAATAAAGTGGGCCCAGCTCAAGAAATGAATTTTATTGCCATTCCTGCAGAATATGTAAAACTTTATCAACATCATCATAAAACACATAGCTAGTATGGTCTATTAAAAATATTATGTTTTTTTTCTGGTATGGCTAGTAGTGGGGGTGTCACTGTGGTACAGCAGTTAATGGTGTTCCTCTCACAGTCCAAAAATCATGTATAGTATGGTAAAGACTATACAATAATTACAGAGAAAGCCTAACAGTCAAAATGAACCACTATGAGCAAGCACTTGGTGACAGTGGGATGGAAAAACTCCCTTTTAATAGGAAGAGACCTCCGGCAGAACCAAGCTCAGGGACAGCCATGAAGTCTGTAAAATAAGACGGGGCCTGGTTGTTCAAGACCTTGTATGTGAGGAGAAGGATTTTAAATTCTATTCTGGATTTAACAGGGAGCCAATGAAGAGAAGCCAATATGGGAGAAATCTGCTCTCTCTTTCTATCCACTATCCTGCCTCAGAATATTGTCCAATTTATTTGTTAACATCCGTGCTTTTATTGGATCCAAAACTTACTGATTCAATTCCCCCAAAAATTGTGCTCCTCTGCCTTCTCCCAGGAGTGCACCCCACAGACTCCACCCATGCTAGGTCGCTGCTGTTAGCATTAACTTGCTAATTACCATTAGCATGGGGGGGCTGAAAAAAATTTCTGGCTAGAACCCTGTAGTTAGCATGGCAAGTGATAATGGCAGATAAACAGCTTTCCTGGAACAGTAAGTTGTTTCTCTGCCATTAGTACATTGAGTAGCGCACAAGAAGTAATCGACAGTGTTAAGGCCCTCCTCCTGGATCTGATTGGTTTTTCGACCGGGATTTCTTACTGCATTTCTGCAGATGGCAATAGTAGCTCAGGGAGGAGGTGGAGGAGCTCGATTTTTTTCACAGATTATCTGTCTCATACCATATTGCAACATGGTTTATCTGTTTTTATCTGTCTGTCTGTAAAAAAAACAGATTTTTTTAAAATAAAAGTTACATACTGCAGCTTTAATCTGTATAAGAGAGAAATTTGTGGCTTTAGCGCTTACTGTCGATGATTGTTTGCTATTTTTTCAGTTTTACACATTTAGCTATGTGGTTTTGAAATAGCACTCATTTTTTTACAGATTGTTGTTGGTTTAAAAACAACATAACTTTATGTATTGTTTGTGAAAGGCAGGGAAAAGTAAAGAATATTGTAATGAAAATTAGAGGTCATCCAGACCTTTATGTCTTTAAGACATTCCTGCAGTTTAACTAATTGATGTGTGTCATCTGGCTTCATGAATAGATAAAGTTGAGTATCATCAGCATAACAATAAAAAATTATGCAATGCTTTCTAATAATACTGCCTGAAGGAAGCATGTATGGTGTAAATAAAATTGGACCTAGCACAGAACCCTGTGGAACTCCATAATTAACCTTAGTGTGTGAAGAGAGACTTCCCATTTACATGAACAAATTGGAGTCTATTAGATAAATATGATTCAAACCACTGCAGTGCAGTACCTTTAATACCTATGGCATGCTCTAATCTCTGTAATAAAATTTTATGGTCAACAGTATCAAAGCTGCACTGAGGTCCAACAGGACAAGCACAGAGATGAGTCCACTGTCAGAGGCTGTAAGAAGATCGTTTGTAACCTTCACTAATGCTGTTTCTGTACTGTGATGAATTCTGAAACCTGACTGAAACTCTTCAAATAAACCGTTCCTCTGCAGATGATCAGTTAGCTGTTTTACAACATTTTTTCTCTAACTCAGTTTAAAATTAGTTTTAGTTTTTCATAATTATTTTGTCAGGTGCAAGATTCAAGGTGCAAGAGTAACTATTGTGTAGTAAGACCATTAAAATTAAACCATTATTACCATAATCATTACCATAATTATACCATTAAAAAATTGCATTCAACAAGCAGTTCACAAGACAGCAGCATTTTGTGATAAATGTGTGTAACATTAAGGACACACATGAACATCATGAGACACAATCGAGAAGGAACATAAAGAAAAATCTTGATCTCAAAATATGCATCTTAGAAATTGAAAAGTATGAATAAACATTTTTTCTCAAGAATAAATGAAGAATAAATTGGACTGCCCAGCAGTAGATGCAGGTACAGCCTCAGTGCAGTACATTAACATTACCTTGAATGTGGTCTATAACACCAGAACACAGCGAAACATTATAAAACAGAACTTTGAGTATTTGAAGGAATCAAACTCAAATACAGCTTTTTAAGACTGTGTGTGTCACACAGTGGTGTGGACATCCCAGTCTGACTAAACACATTTGTCAGTGCATCCTCCCACTTGCAGTGTTCCTGTGTATTAACTAGCCAGCAGTTATTTATTTATTTTTTTGCTGAAAAGGCTCCATTATGGCTGTCACTTCGCTGCATGTCTGTGATGCTCGTTCTTTGTTGAAGCTGCTCAGAGAGCTAGCTTGGTTAGATACTCATTCTTTTTGGAGTCACCTGTTCTTAATGCAGCCGTTCACACTGACCATGTCGTTTCACAGGACGAATTTGCAGCATCTATTTTTTCGGATCACGTTAGATTTTTCTGACTTTCGCAAGCGAATAAACACATCTGGCCAATCTACGCTTAGCAGCATGTCAAAGTCAAATCAAAGCCAAAGTTGCTTTATTGTCAATACCACATATTTGCTGGACCTACAGATGAAGCCACTTAAAATGTTCCGTGATGGGACCTTGGCCAGTCCGTGTTTATGACAGAGGTAAAGCGATTTCTGGTATTTGCCAAAAAATTATTGCCTGTATTTAAACAACTGTAAATGACTTGTTGACCTATAATCTGTGAAACATATCTGTCGTGAATGATATGTTATGTCCAGCGAGAAACAACATTTCTGTAGAAAGGTAGATACTGCATTCAGTTTTTGGTAGTGACTCATATATATATATATATATATATATATATACACACAGACACACATATGAGTAAAAACTGTAATTGACCTTAAAAATGTCTTTTTAAACAGAAATCTAGCTCAGAAGGCTGCAGAAATTGCTACAAATATAACATCACAGTTCTATAAAGATATTTTAAATGACTAAAAAGCACTTGATTAATTATAATGTACGTACAATTACGCTGCCTTCTAAAGATTCCTGCAAAACAGGTTATTTCTTGCACCTTTGGATAAAATAAATCAATACTGTGTATCTCTGGTAAATCGCAACAGTAATTTTAAGGGCAAAAACTATCTTTGCAGACAAGTAAGAGAGCTCAGACTATCATTATCATTACAGAGGATCCTTCTTGGACTGTTAGGAGCGCGCCTTCTCTCCCGGCCCGCACCGTGGCCCTCTGCGGCTGGCTGACCGCTGGCTGGGAGCGACAATTTTAAGTGGCTGCATCTGAACATTTTAGTGGGCATGTGGTTTAAAATATGCCGATTAAGACAGTGGTTTGGTGTGCCATCTCTGTGTGTCTGTAGAAATTTCTGAGTGAACATGATTGTTAAAATCTGGTCAGAAAACTTGTGGATGCATTCAGGATGCATGCAGTCCCGTTTTCTGGAAAGCACCATTTACATCACACAGATCGTTTCCCTGCCCCCACTTCCATAAAGTTAGCACTGGTCTAATTCACTTTAATTTGGTGGTCAGTACTCCAAAATCTCTAATTTCTTTATATTTTACAGGAAATAGGTGCAACCATTTATTGAAACATACATTAATGCAGTTTATAAGGTTCAAAATGGAGCCTGAAAGCCAGGATTTGGTCTGATCTCCTTTATTCTTCAGCACAGTCTGAGCTCTCTGAGGCAGCCTTCTGTCATTTCTGAAGCAGTCTTCAGGAACAGTTCTCCAGGCTTCTTGAAGGTCATCCAAAGCTCTTCTTTGGAGGTTTCTTCCTTTTGTTCCATTCACTGTCAGGATGCTCCCACACTGCTTCAGTAATGTTGAAGTCTGGGCTCTGGGGAGGCCAATCCATGACTGATAGTGTTCCATTGTGTGTTTTTCTATCCAGGCATGCTTTTACTGCATTGCCAGCATGTTTGGGACTTTTCTGTGCTGATAAATGAATGAGATCTCAGCATCAGTGGCTGAAGTGCAGCTCCAACCCATGACAGAACCTCCACTGTGTTTTACAGACAGCTGTAGATGCTCACTGTTGTGCATCTCCTCCATATCCATCAATGATAATTTGAACAGAAATTTCCAATTTGTTCTTATCACTCTATGAAACTCATTGTTAAAAGCCGTTTTTGAGTAATTCATAGTTTATTTTTAAGTGGCTTTAAAAAAAATGTATTCCAAAAAGCAGGATTCATGAGTATCAATCAGTTTGTCTTCAGTGGCAGTACACATTTATGAGAAGGCACGTCTGTCTGATAGTAGAAGGACAGTTGGGCCAATACCGGGGTGGCTGTGGCTGAGGACGTAGAGCAGGCCACCTATTAATCAGAAGGTTGACGGTTTGATTACTGGCTGCTCCAGGCTGCATGCCAAAGTATCCCTGGGCAAGATACTGAACCCCAAGTTTCTCTCTTACACAGGCATTGGAGTGTGAATGTGTGTGAATGTTAGCCCAGTAAGCCCTTAGCTTAGCTACACATGGATGTGCTTATATGAATGAGTGTGAATGCAAATGTGTTTTATACGATCTCTGACTGCTCTGTTAGAGTAGGCAAGTGCTATATAAGAACTAGTCCATTTACTGTCATGCAAATCAGGTTTAACACCAGTGGGTGCTCATATGAATGCAGATCACATGTTATAAGCTACCCTTATTAGGTAGATTTTAAAATAATTTTATAATTGATAAAAGTGCGGTCCCAAGCTGTGTTCATGGAACTTCTAACAGGAGACTGAAAAGGGCGACAGCTTGGATTGCTCAGCGCAGCGATACTTTAAAAAAAACTTTATTTAATTATTTAGTTAGTTATTAGATTCACTGAAATAAATTGATCAAAAGAATGTTTGGTGATTTGCTGTGGAAAATGTGTGAAAGGTCACACTGACTAAAAATGTATCCATCTATTTTAGATTTTCAAAACTTGTTCCACCATTGGTTGCAGCTTTGTTTTAGACCTTGAAAATACTTCAGCATGAAATGTTAACAAAACTTTTGTGAATCACAGAGGTCAAAGTTTTTGTGAAGAAAGCGCCATCTCTTGGTGACACTCTGCAATTGAAGGAAAGGGGTGTGGTCATGCTGGGAAGTACATACGCCCAGAAGAAGGAGGGGGACTTCCAGCCGGCAGCAATTTTAGGTGGCTGCATCTGAGGATTGAAATTGCCTTACTCTCAGACCTGAGGTGGAATGGTGTATACATACATCTAAATCTGAATTTATACAGTATAAATAAGTGTAAAAGAGTATAGTTAGCACTAAAGAAGAAATAAGTTGAAATAAATATAAAAATACACCTCAAACACCCACTATCTTTTCAGCTGCTCTCACCATGCGCTGGAGGGTCCTGCAGCAAGATGCTGTGCAGGCGCCATACCACACTGTGATGCAGCTGGTCAGGACAGTTTTGATCATGCCCCTGTAGAAATTGCACATGATGGGGGCTGGGGTTCTAGCTCTTTGCCGTTTGCGCAGAAAGTAGAGGCACTGGTGAGCCTTCTTGGCCAGAGAAGTGGTGTTGAGGGTCCAGGAGAGGTTATCTGTGAGAGAACCAGAAACTTAGTGCTGCTCACCCTCTCCATAGCAGCACCATTGATGGTCAGAGGGGAATGCTGAAGTCCACAACAATCTCCTTTGTCTTCTTCACATTCAGAGAAAGACTGTTGTGGCTGCACCACAAGGCCAGATGGCTCACGTCACTCATGTAGTTTGTCTCATCGTTGCTGTTAATGAGACCCACTACTGTTGTGCAACAGCATGCAGTCATGGGTCAAAAGAGTGAATGGGAGGGGGCTCAGCACACAACCTTGGGGGGCCCCCAAGCTCAGAGTGATGGTGCTGGATGTGTTGCTGCCAACTCGAACTGCTTGTGGTCTCCCGGTCCAGAAGTCCAGCAACCAGCACAGGGAGATGTTCAGCCCCAGCTGGTCCAGTTTAAGAATGAGCTGTTGAGGGATGATTGTGTTGAATGCTGAACTGAAGTCAATGAACAGCATTCTGACATAGCAGTCTTTATTATCCAGATGAGTGAGGGCTGAGTGGAAGGCAGTAGAAATGGTGTCATCAGTTGAGCAATTTGACCGATATGCAAACTGAAAGGGCTGCTGGGAAGAGGGGCAGGCAGTCTTGAGATGTTGCATGACTTGCTGTTCGAAGCACTTCATTAGGATGGGGGTGAGTGGAACCTGACGGTAGTCACTGAAACAGGTGGGCGATGACTTCTTTGGGACAGGGATGATGGTGGTGATTTTGAGGCATGTTGGGAAAACAGCCTGACTCAGTGAAATTTTGAAGATGTGTGTGAAGACATCAGCGAGGTCCCCTGCACAGTCCCTGAGCACACGACCTGGTACGTTGTCAGGGAGCTTTGCGGGTGTTTATTCTGCTGAATGTTCTCCTCACGCTGTCTGGAGATAGCCTCAACACCTGGTCGCCAAGAGGGAATGGGAACTTCTGAGCAGGCATGTTGTTGTGCTCCTCAAACCGAGCGAAAAACTGATTCAGCTCATTCAGCAAAGAGGTGGAGCTGTTGCAGATCTGCAGTGCAGGCTTGTAGTTAGTCTTTGGTTGCATCCCCTGCCACAGGCTCTGTGAGTCTCTGCTGTCATTGAAGTGATGAGCTAACCTCTCTGAGTACTGCTTCTTAGCCTTCCTGAGGCTGCGGGACAGGTTGGCCCTAGCTGTCCTCAGGCCTGCCTGGTCTCCTGCTCTGAAGGCAGCATTTTGGGTCTTCAGGAGTCTGTAGAAGTCCCCTGTCAGCTATGGCTTCTGGTTGTCCCTGACAGTGGTGGTCTTGAGGTCTGTCACATCATCAGTGCACTTGGTGATGTATGGAGTGAGGGTATCAGTGTATTATTGTTGGTGGCAGCTTGTTTGAACACATCCCAGTCTGTGGAATTAAAACAGTCTCGGAGTGCTTCTGAGGACTCTTCTGACCACACTCGTACCTGTTTTCACACTGGTTTGGTGACTTTAACCAGTGGTCTGTATGCTGGCAAAAGCATGACAGTGATGCGGTCTGAGGCCCCGAGGTGTGGGAGTGGGAGGGCCTTGTTAGCTCCTCTTTGGGTGGTGTACATGTGGTCCAGCATGTTGCTGTCCCAAGTTGGAAAGTCGTGGAGTCTGCATGGTTAAAATCCCCAGCCAGAATGAGAAAAGTATCTGGGTGTGCTGTCTGCTTCTCACCGATATGCTGATACAGTTCATTCAGTGCCTCACTCCTGTGGTTGTTATTTGGGTATGGAGGGATATAGATAGCAACGACTGTGATAACGGTCAATTCCCTCAGTAGGTAGAATGACTGGCATTTAATGAATAAAAGCTCAACTAATGGCGAGCAGTGTTTGCAGACCACAGCACCAGGCGACACCAGGCATCATTGATGTAAACACAGAGACCCCCACCATGGGTCTTACCACCTTCGACAAGAATTCTGTCTGCTTGATAGCATGTTAGCTGCTCGAGCTGAACTGTATGGTCCAGAACGTTGATGTTAAGCCATGTCTCTGTAAACACAAAAAACACAACAGTCTGTCACAGTCTTCTGGTTAGACTGTTTATCCATCCAGTTTATTGTCTAAATAGCATACGTTGGCCAGTACGATGGTGGCCACTAGCCTGACTTGGATACCACTGTGCTTACCCCTCTTCTGCTTCCTGTCACACTGCTTGTGGCAACTCCACTCTAGGTGAGGTGCAGGAGTGGGTGTTGGGGATGATGCAGGACTCCAGAGCAGTCTCGTAGCTCTTCTCTTTGTTCTGCCAATGTCGAGCAGAAACTTACTTGTGTGAGTCCTATCAAGCATGAATTGATGGAGACATAGTAAAACATAGTGACTTACACAACAAAGAACACAAAACCACTGTTTTGTCGGGATAGAGAGAAGCAGTGTGTGCGCACGCCACCATGGTGGGTGAGCTCATAGCTCAAAACGTGCACCGATGTAATGAACATACAGTGATATTATTAATCTCTGTCTCTCTTCCACAGCATGTCTTTTGTCCTGTCTCTCTCCACTCAGCCCCAAGTGGTCACAGCAGATGACTGCCCCTCCCTGAGCCTGGTTCTGCTGGAGGTTTCTTCCTGTTAAAAGGGAGTTTTTCCTTCCCACCGTCGCCACGTGCTTGCTCATAGGGGGTCGTTTTGACTGTTGGGTTTTCTCAATATTATTGTAGGGTCTTTACCTACAATACAAAGCGCCTTGAGGCGACTGTTTGTTGTGATTTGGTGCTATATGAATTGACTTGAATTGACTTGAATTGACTTGAATTGAATTGAATTGAATTGAATTGAATTGAATTGAATTGAATTGAATTGAATTGAATTGAATTGAATTGAATAGAATAGAATAGAATAGAATAGAATAGAATATGGGAACAGTAAAATAATATGTCTCCTCAGGCACACACTGCTCCGGGTCAGTCGGCTCTCTGAAATTATTCCTCTGCCTCCTCAGATGTCATCCCAACTCTGCCAACACGAGCCTAAACTGTCCCACTGACATCCTGAATATGTGTGAAAGCGGCCACGATGCAGCTTCCACTCATAGATCAAACCATGAAATTCTCCCAGCTGCTGCTTTCTCGTGAGAGTTGGATGAACCCAGAATCTCTTTCTTCCTTCTCCTGTTTAGAAACATCAGGACCTCATTACGTCATCACTCAGTGAAGACTGCATTTTTTTCACTGTGCGCTTTATGAGGACGGTTTATCTGCAAAAACGCAACACGTTTGATGTGTATGTAGGTTACACGACAAGTTTGCATTTGAAAGATTTGGAATTTTGTGTCATTTTTCCCCCAACATGCCTGGCGTGTAAAGGCCTTCATTCTTGTGGAGCTGCATGTTTCATCTGCGGTCCCGGCCGACAGAAACAAAAAATGCTGGGACTTTTTTCCCTCCTGGGTCCTCCCTCTCTGTGGTCTTCTTTTTTCAGCTGCAAACATATTTGTCCCTCTAGTCTTTTGTTGTTGTTTTTTTTCACTTTGTTCAGTCCTTCGTGTCCATTCCAGTGGTGAACAGGCTAATCACAATGTTCCGGGCTGTGTGGGCCTGACGTGTAGTTACACTTCTCGAGAGGTGCACATCAGGTTACATCGTAGGTTACTGCGTAGGGTCAGAGGGGTTTCCATAGCTGCTTTGTGCATGCTTCTCAGGTGGACTTTGAGGTTTATGGGTTTTCCCCTTGAGAAGTGTTACACACATTTCACCATCATCCACAAGACACTTGCTTCTATCTGTCTTGCTATTGTACTCAAAGAAATCCCATATGTCCCATATGGGATTTCTGCTGCTTTACCCAATTCCGGCATTATTTTGCTGACCGTCGTGGTGAGCCGACACAAACAGTGAGGTGATGGGTGGCGCTTCCGGCTAAAACTGCTAGAGCAGAAAAAATGATTTCATATCAGTCCACAAGGCTTTTAAATAAACTGACAAACATGAAAACAAAGGCATTTTGGCTATAATTTTAGTTTGTTTAGTTAGTTTTGTAAACCCACAATACAGTTTCAGTGAGTTATAGTTTTTTCTTTTAATTATCTTTTTTTTTTACTTCAGTGAAAATGTTTTTTCAATTTCAGTTTTCATTATTTAGCTTGTTTTCATTAACTATATAACCTTGGTTGGCACGTGGCATTGAAGAGCATAATAATGGAGAAACTGTATTTTTAAACTTAGTTACAGCACTTTCAGAAAGCTATACATGACTCTACATTTAATCATTAGTTATTATTAATCTCTGGCTCTCTTCCACAACATGTCTTTTGTCCTGTCTCTCTCCCCTCAGCCCCAACCGGTCACAGCAGATGGCCTCTCTGAGCCTGGTTCTGCTGGAAGTTTTTTCTTGTTAACAGGGAGTTTTTCCCTTGGGGGGTAAATATTATTGTAAATGTAAACATTATGAAGAAATAATCAGACAGGTAGCGCTATCACTGGCTGGCTTTTGAAGGCTGGTGAGTCTCCCACTCCCTGCAGTAGATAGATTTTAACTAATCTTTTTGCGGATAACTCAAGGGTTTTACTTTTATAGCTTCACACTTATTTTAGCAAGTAATTACTGACAGGAGTGGGTAGCAGCTGAAGAAGTGGATCTATAAACTGTAATGCTTACTCACACTGTTTAAGGAGAACCTAAAATCATAAATTTGTCAGATGTTTCTTGCTTTTTAAAGGCAGTTTTCCCTCCCCACTGACAAGTGCTTGCTTTGAAATGAATAAATCTAACCAAGGCTAAAGGAAAAGTCTGCATTTGCCAGCAAGGTCAGAGTGAGTCTATTCTATTCTATTTCAGATTAACTAACATGAGTTCCTTTGCTTAAGAGCAGGTGAAAATGATAGTAAGTCAAACAATAATCAAGAAAAATCAGAATGTCAATGAAATAGTGGCTCATCTGCCGCATGATTCAGTTTACAGCTTATCGTAACAGAAAAAAAACGACCTTTTCTTATCAGTTGGCTGTATTGTCCAAACTACTGAGAATTAAAATCCATTCTGAATTCAAAAAGGCTCACAGTCCTATCCAGGACAGATTAATCGAATTCACCTGTTTGGTAGTATTATGACTACGTGGTCAGTAGTCACCATGACCATAAAAATTATGAAAATAAATGAACACGTCATAGCATTGACCGTATTACAGATATTAATAAGAAGGCCCCAACCACGCCTTCCCAATGTGGAAGTCAGCTGTCAGATCACTCCCTCCATGATCATGACCAATAAGATTATGATCGTCACCATCTAACATGATACAAGTGGTATGCTGCATCATACGTTAACAACTTTGCTATATGGTTTAATAATGTTCAGTACATCAGCAACAATAATTTGGTTAAATTATAAGTAGTGTGCATGGACATTATATTGTGAAAATGGAAAAGTATCCATAAATGAATGACCTTGAGCACATTTTGGATGAAGACCTATTATGACATCATTGTGTGCAGTTTTGATTGAATTCTGACCAATACTGTGAGAGGAGTAGCTATTCTTGTGAATTGTGAATGGATGGATGAAGTAGACAACACACACCTCACCATGTGGCTTTTTTTCTGTGGCATAAATTAGGTGCCCACCAAGATGATTACAATGACCTTTTGCGCTGTAGCATTGTAAATGAATAAAGGAAGCTGATCTGATGCATCTTCTCTTTATTTGCAGGTTATGAGCATCCTGAGTAACCCCAGCGGTGTGTCCTCACAAACACAACATGACTTCCCCATCTCACCTCTCCACAGCACTCTGGACTCTACTTCGTCCAACAGTATCTCAGCCAACTGCAGCCAGCGTTCAGCTGAGGCCTCCATTAAGACGGTGGACAGCCTTCCCTCATCACAGTCTTACTGCCCCCCTACATACAGCACCACCAGCTACAGTATGGACCCAGCTGTGGCTGCTGCTGGCTATCAGTACAGTCAGTATGGCCAGAGTGAGTCCTACTACTTCAGATTTATGAACAAAATTAATTAATAAATAATACTTGGTAGATCTTAGGTAGGCTTCCTTATGTTTTTTCTTTTGAGCTTAATGATCTTATTTGCGCTAAAATTATGCTGGTGAATTACATCTATTAATTCTCCTTCACTGCCACCGTATCTGATGCAAAAACAAACTGAAAGTTGGAAACAAACTTTCTCTTTGAGATTTATTGAGCAAAACATTTACAAAGAGATCAGTACAGCGTAAACAGTCGTCATGCCAGCATTGATACAGAATAGAATGAACAGCTCCTCAATACTTGTGTGGATATAATCATGCTTTCGCGGTAGCTGTGGGAGTATTCTTCTCGCCATCATATAGGCACCTCAACAATGACATAGCAAATATCTGAATAGAGCTCGCTGGCAGTTTTGGGTTGGTTCCTGTCTTTGCACACACTTTGTACAAGAAAGTTGCTGTTACATACCAAGGTTACACAGTTGAAGCACAAATTTTCCATTACATTTCCACCCTTATGATCATTTTTAGCATAAATTTTGTATTTAAAAAGTAGGCTTTATTATTAATAACAATAATGATGAAAACTTCCAAAAACATCAGTGAATCATTGTGAACTGAAATGTAAAATAGCCATTTGTAGGTATACCTACCTGCTTGTAGGTATTCTAAAGGTTACAAACTGTAAAGAGTTAAAAAAAAAATTCAAATCTTCATTTTATCTGCTGTTTGAGGAATGTGAATTTATATAACCATGATACGGAGGTATCCAGTCAGGTAGAGGATTTACATTACATTGTTAATTCATGAAATTTGGTGCAAGGCAGATTTATCAGTTGTTCGAACAATCACTCCTCTAATACAGGGGATGACACAGCATCCACATTATGTTAAGGAGAGCCAATGCTACAATGACTCTTTTCATAATTAAGACTAGCAAAGTCTTCCATTCAAAAACTCTGTCAGATCACTCAAACATACATTATACTGCCAACAGTATTCACTTGTCTGCCTTCACACACATATTCAATTCAATTTAGTTCAGTTCAATTCAATTCAATTCAATTTTATTTATATAGCGCCAAACCACAACGAATAGTCACATCAAGGCACTTCCATATGAACCTGAGTAACATCCCATTCTTAATCCATAGGGTTTAATATGATGTCAGCCCACCCATTACAACAGCTTCAACTCTTCTGGGAAGCCTTTCCACAGGTTTAGGAGTTTTAAATGGGAATTTTTGACCATTCTCCCAGAAGCACATTTGTGAGGTCAGAAACTGATGTTGGCCTCACACCCGCCTGTCGCACACCCTCAATGACACACACACACACACGCACGCACACACACACACACACACACACACATACAGCGTACACACACCTTTAGTGAGCACACAACACTGCACCAGTTAGTTTATACAAGACTACACTGAGGTTTGTCTCATGGAATGTATATGGATCTGGTTTGAGGGAAAAGAGGCTAAACATTTTAATCGGTTAAAAGACTTGAAGGCAGATGTTGTGTTTCTACAGGAGACACATCTGTCCAAAACATCTGGGTACACTCTGTCCTCTCCACAGTTCCCTCACATGTTCTCAGACTGCTACAACTCCAATCAAAGAGGTGTAGCGATATTGATTAACAAGAAGATAAACATTAACATTAGCAACACCACATTAGATCCAGAAAGTAGATTTATAATACTTAATTTATCTATTCAGAATAAAGACTTATGTATTGCTAGTATATATGGACCAAATGTTGATGACCCCTCCTTCTTTCATACCGTCATCACCTCATTTTCTGATCACTCTGACTCACACTTATGATAGGAGGAGACTTCAACCTGGTACTTAATGAAGATATTGACAGGCTCAGTACAGCAGTGAGTCAGAGGAACTGGCAGTCTGCAGACATTCTTAAACAGTACATGAAGGATTTTGGTCTGTGTGATGCTTGGCGTTCACGCCACCCCACTCTCAGGGATTACACTTTTTTCTCACCAGTACATCACTCTCACTCCCACTTAGACTACTTTTTAGTCAGCAGCTCCATCATGGTGGATGTCACAGACACTCAGATTCATCCTATCACTATCAGTGATCATGCACCAGTGTCTATGTCTCTGACACAGATAAGAGTCACACCACCAATCAGGAACTGGAGATTTAATACATCATTACTTAAAGAACAAGACTTCATTAATTATTTCAAAAAGGAGTGGGCAACATATTTAGAAAATAATGATCTGCCAGGAATATCACCATGTGTTCTTTGGGAAGCAGGAAAGGCAGTAATGCAGGGCAAAATAATATCTTACTGCTCACATAAGAAAAATAAAGAAATAAACACTTGTGTTAGAATTAGAACAGAAAATTTAATCTCTAGAAACTGCCTATGCTGCCTCACCACAAGAACATATAGTCAACAACCTGAGGAAACTAAAGACTGGAATTAAATGAAATAACTGATAAGAGGACACAATTTCTGTTGCAGGGGCTGTGTTTAGAAAATTTTGAACATGGAAATAAATCTGGAGAATTCCTGGCTAACCAGTTAAAACTAAATAAAGAAAAAACAGCTATTTACTCTATAAAAGTGTCGAACTGGTAACATTACCCATGACCCACAACAAATAAATAATCATTTAAAGACTGTTATGAAGCTTTATATTCATCACAGATTAATCCATCTGATACTGCTATTGAGGAATTTCTTAACAATATAAATCTACCAAAGCTAAACGATGAATGGGTCATGGCTCTGGATTCACCTCTTTCAATGTCTGAATTCCCTATAGCCCTACAGCATCTCCCAAATAATAAAGCCCCAGGTCCAGCTGGTTTCCCTTCAGAATTTTATAAAGAATTTTGGTCTGAGCTAGCACCCATTTTTTTCAGAATGGTGACTCAGATTCAGAATGATCACGTTATCTCCAAATATAAACTCTGCCAACATCAGCCTGCTTCTTAAACCAACCAAAGACCCCACATTCCCATCCAGCTACCATCCAATCTCTCTCATTAATGTAGATCTTAAAATAAGTTGCAAAGTTCTTGCAAAAAGATTAGAAAATATTACTCCATATATAATACATCCTGACCAAACAGGTTTTATCAAGGGTTGGCACTCAGCCAATAATACATGGAGCCTGATAAATGTAATAGATTACTGGTCCATTAATAAATTAGAAACCACAGTTGTCTCTTTAGATGCAGAAAAAGCATTTGACTGGGTTAATTGGAAATTTTTATTAGCAGTTCTACACAAATTTGGATTTGGTTCATCCTTCATTAAAATGCACGGGTTAGGACAAATGATCTTATTTCATGAAGCTTCAATCTGCAGAAGGGGCACTAGGCCACTCTCTCCCTCACTTTTTGTCATTTTCATTGAGCCACTAGCAGTGGCAATCCGACAAAATGCAAATACTAAAGGGATTTAAACTGAAAATACGTACAATGAGATAAGCCTTTTTGCTGATGATGGATTACTTTTCCTTGGGAACTCACAAGCTTCTCTTCTGAAGATGATCACACTTACAGATACATTTTCATCTATATCAGATTACTCTATCAACTGGAGTAAATCAACAGTTTTGCCTCTGAATTGTAATTTTCAGAACACTTAAAGGATTCCATTAAAATCAGGTAATATTAGATATTTAGGGATAAATTTTTCCACCAGGCTTTCAGAATTGGTACGATTAAATCATATCCCCCTATTAAAAACAATAGAGGATGATCTCACATGTTGGAATAGTTTACCTATATCACTTATGGGGAGACTTGCCACCATTAAAATGATGGGACTGGGTTCTAGAGCGTTCTCACTGATCCCTAATAAACCTGCTGTTGCTTGGTTTAAGTCACTACACTCAAACATCTCAAAATTTTTATGGAAAAACAAACCATCACAAATAAGTTTAAAAACTTTACACAAACCAAAACACAGTGTAGTCTAGAACTACCAAACTTTTATTACTATTTCCTAGGCAGTAGACTGCAGTAGGTTTCAAGGTGGATCAAATCAAACTCATTAGACAGCCGATGGCTGGATCTAGAACAAGCACTTTGTGAGAAAGTAAAAATCTTGGATCTACCTTTCATTAGCCCCAGTATTAAGCATCATAACTACTTTAAAAGCCTTTGTATAAACACCTCTCTGACAGCCTGGTGAATTTTTTAAAATAAGATTGCGCTCCTCTGCCTTCTCCCAGGAGCGCACCCCGCAGACTCCGCCCCGGCTAGATCACTGCTATTATCGCTGCTTGTGCCTGTATCATTTCACCGCAATTTGCAATCTACCACAGAGCACGGGCAGTTTCATTTCGACAATGTGCATGTTTGAACTCGTTACAGTCGTGCCTTCCCTTGATTTTGCAGGCTGCATAAATTGAAATGACAACAGGCATGATCTCGAGGAGAAGAAAGATGAAAAATGAAGATCAAATGAAAATTTCAGGCTTCCAATTCAACAAAAAAATTCCAGCATGAAAGGTAAATAACAACCTTCATGTATTTTGATACACAATTTGACAATTTAATGCAAATTTTAGGACTGCAACGATTCCACGACTAACTCGATTTCATCCACATTAGTGGCATTAAAGTTCTCTGTCGCTGTGATGGATTTCCGTCATTTTGACAAAACAACCCTTTAACATGAATGGATCATCACTGACAAGTTTTTCAGTGCTGCCACTGCTCTGTGCTGTGAGTGTGCATGTGTTTGAGCATGTTGTGCAGAGAATATTAGCTGTTATTTTTTTCTTTACTTTCTTTCAGCTGTAGCCACCAGAATGAATTGCTATAACCACAGTTTGCTGGCAGGGGGTGCCACTAGCACTAGCAATTGTTTGGTGTCGAAAGCCCCCCTCTCCACCCCCCCCTTCAGTGCCCAGTGGCTCTGTCAAAATGTTTTTTATGCCTTAATCCCTGATTAGCGACTATAAATAGACCTGCAGTAGAAACGTATTTAGGAGGATGCTTGTGAATACAAAGCATTACAGCATTAAGCTCATGCAGCTCCCAGTTTTTCAACAAAAACACAACAGCAGCTGTTTTATGTGCAGTCAGTCTGCACCCGCACAGCAAGTGCAAAGAGGCAGCACTGTTACTGAGACGGTGAGCTCAGGTGGAGTGAAAGGAGATGTTTTTCTAGCATCCAAAGCAGCAGCATTTGTTCCTGTAACCACCTTAAAACCTTTACTGGGAAACAGCTGGAGGTCCTTCATCCACTCCCTGATCAGCAGCATGAAGAGAACTTTGTAGCTGCTCCATCCACCCTGTTTGTTTCACACAGAGAACATCTGCAGTTTGGAAATTAAAATATGCAGATGAACTGTTAATACTAAAAATGATTTCTTATCTGATTACTTGATTAACTGATGGCGTAATTGATAGAATACTCAATTATTAAAATAATTGATAGTTGCAGCCATACTTGTATTCAGAAAGCCATAGTCAAACATTACATTTCAGCATCAGTGGAGCCGTGAAAGGACTTCAAGAAAAAAATTACATTTCCCAGCATGATGATGCCACTTCCTGTTGTAGCATTAAAAACGCGATAGTTTATGCTTGCAACATGGTGGCTGATATTCGAACATAGGAAACATTTTTAGTAGCTGTTTGATAAAACATCTGGATTATGTTTTTGTTGTGTATGATTTTTATGTGATATCTACAAACCCATTAGTGGAAGGAAACAGCACTCTGGGACACATTAAATGCATGATATATAAATGTAACTCTTCTGGATTATATGCAAAAATGATCACTCTATCAATTTAATAATGCCTGATTTAGAGTTCTGCACTGGTCCTATGTACATAACCGAAAATCCTCTCTGAACCTAACCTGACTGCACCTCAAGAAATGTAACTACACATCCACAAAGACTGTGATTACTTCCTAGGCTTCAGAGGTGCTTTCTGGTTACATACGTAGGCCCCGTCACTCAATTAACAAGCGGGAGCGAATTTTAGTGGTTAGCATTTGCTTACTAATTAGCATAAGCTTTAGCGGGCTGAAAAAAGATTTCTGGCTAGAACCCTGTGGTTAGCATGGCCACCGATGATGGCAGATAAGTAAGTAAGTTTCTCCGGCTCCTGATGGGGTCCTTCCCTGCGCTGGGTTGGTCTGTGTTGTCCCATGCACGCCACTGGGTGGGGTGGATTGGCCTGGCCCGCATCGGGATGTCCGGTTGGTGCTTTGGGGGCTCTGGGTGCCTGTGGTGTGGAGGGCGGCTGTTGTGGGGTAGTTGGGGGGGGGGGATGGAGCACCGTGTTTCCAGCCCAGGCCAGTTCTATTGTCAAATGAATGGTTGTCTGGTGATGGTGGCGCCGATCTCAGGTGCTGCAGTGCTCCAGGGTGCTGGACACACACACACACTACACATCACTCACACATGCAGGGTCTCGGAGAGGCAGCGTGTGGAGCTGCACGGCCTCTCGCCTCTCCTTTTTAATTGCATTATATGCATTATAATTCACAACACATCCTCATACACAGTACCTTGGGGGACTGTCTGCCCCTCAATTTTAATTGCACCTTAGACATTAAGGGCTTTGGGGGGACTGTGTGGGTGAGCAATGACGACTAGCAGTTGAGGCTTGGGGCACAACTGTCCCCTCAATTTTAACAGCACCCTATACACCTCATACATTTAGAAACATTAATTTATATACTTATCTAATCAGCGGGGGGAACGCAGATGGGTCAAACTACACCCCTATTCCCTACACCTTGCCAGGGATTGGGGTTGGGTAGGGCTTCGTGGGCTTGGCTGGCAGTGTCCTGGGGTCGTTGTTGGCCCTGAGGTGATGTCTGCTCACCCCTGCTTCAGAGGGTGGGAGGATGTGGATGAACGTGTGTCTTTGTGCATTTGTCACAGTCTTTATCTTTCTTTGTGGGTGTCAGGGTTATCATAGTTAACGGAAACGAACAAAATAACAAAAACTGAAATTGAAAAAACACTCGTTAACTGAAATAAATAAAAACTCAAATTAAAAGGAAAAAATGATAACTAACTAAAACTGAATTGTGAGTTTACAAAACTAACTGAAATTATAGATATTGTCATTTTTTAAACTCTTGTGGATTGATATGAAATCATTTTTCCGCTCTCCAAGTTTAAGCTCGGAGCGCCATCGGGCAGCTGTGTGTGTGTGTGTGTGTGCTCACCGCGATGCTCCTCACAGTAATGCAGCGTCTGCAGAGAAAGCAGCAGAGTCCCATATGGAGGTTTTACTACGATAGCACAGAGAGCAGCGAGTGTGTTGTTGTGGATGATGAAAAACATGCGGAGCACTCCTCAGTCAGGAAAAACACCAACATCAAAGTCCACACACAATCCAGCTACACAAGCATAAATGCGTACATGAGGTGGGACACTTCGTAGGTTGTGTACAAAGGCCGCAAAGACCCTGAAGTCTAATTAGGAGCATCTAACCAAGCTAGCTCCAAAACAGAAGCAGCTTCAGGTGGAGAACATCAGGATGCAGCTGGATTTGACCTTTGACCCCTTCAAAGAGTTTGTTTGTGTTGAATACCACATGTAGGTGTTGTTAATCTGCTGCACTGACGCTGAACTTTATTGGAGTTTATTGTGGAGTTTATTGAGTTTTGGAGTTCATATTTTTCTTTGTTTCTCCCTGTTGGTGTTCATGTGTGTCCTTAATGTTACACACATTTAGCATGTAGTGCTGCTGTGTGTGAACAGCTGGTTGTTGAATAGATTTCTTTAAAGGTACCTGATTAAGTATGAAAATACTAAAACTAATACTGAAACTAACTAAAACTAAGAATAAAACCAAAAATAAAAACTAATAAAAACAAGCAAAACCGCTCTGAAAACTAATTAAAACTAATTAAAACTTACTGAATTAGAGAAAAAAGTAAAAACTAACTAAAACTAAACTAGAATGTAAAATCCAAAACTATTATAACCCTGGTGGGTGTATATGGATGGGTGAATGCATGTAGGTGTGTGTGTGTGTGTGTGTGTGTTTGCTGTATGGCTGTACCTGGGTCTGGACCTTGTTGTGCCTTGCCTCCTCACTGGTTGTTCCCTGCCCCGTGGGTGGTGGCCTGCTTCCCTGGGGGCTGTGGCTTTGGCCTCTTTGGTGTGAGGGAGGGGCCACTGTGGGGTGTTGTGCGGCTCTCAGGCGCCGGTCCCTGGGGCCCTGGGGTCCTGTGCTTCCCATTGCCTCGGGTTCTCTGTCCTTACCCCTTGGCTGTAGGGGCTTCATCTGGGACCTCCCCCTCCTGTCTGCTGGGGTGGGCATGCGGGCAGGATTGTTGGTTTGTGTAGCCATGCTTAGTTTCTGTTTTGTTTTTTACTTACAAATGTATTTTTCTTGGTATTGTTTGTTTTTTCTTCTGTTACCAGTGCAGCAGTTGATGAACTATTGTGGTTTATTTTCTTGTTCTCTCTTCTTGCTATCCCCTTTTCCTATTTTCGCCTCTTTCTCTTTCTCTTCTCTTTTCCTCTTTTCTTTCATCCTGTCAACTCTGGCATTACTAGGACACATGTATATGTATGGGAAAAATAAATAAAATATAAGGACAAACATTAACAAGAGGAGCAAATATGTCTGGCACAACAGTGCATTCAGATGTTGCAAGTGATAAATATCACTTGCAACATACAAAAAAGAAAAAAGTGTCACTTTCACACTCAGCTCCCTCTTTACCACGAGGGACAAGCTGGAGCCTATCCCAGCTGTCTTAGGGCGAGAAGCAGGTACCCCTGTACAGGTCGCCAGCCTGTCACAGGGCCAATGCAGAGAGACCAACTACCCTAACTGCATGTCTTTGGACTGACACAGGGAGAGGCCCGGGCCAAGGTGGAATTGAAGCCAGGCCTTCTAGATGTTAGCCTAGATGTGAGGCAGCAGTGCTAACCACCACGCCACCATGCTGCCTGACATGCACACATGCTCAAATAAAATTAAAACTGCAACAAATATGTGTACAATATATGTGTAAATACTGTGTCCTAATAAATTATTCAGTGATTGTGCTGCGCGTCATCTGTGCACAAGAATTCAGTAGGATTCCTTTTACCTCATCTAAGAAATTTTAAGGAAGTAGCAAGTGTTATCGTCATAATTTTCTTCTGTCAATACGTGTGTCCTAAATTTCCTTTGTTATTAAGGTTGGAGTGATTAACTAATGAAATTACTTGTCAAAGTTTAAAAAAATTAAATCCTACTCTGAGCCCCTCACGACTCTTTTGTATCATAAGACTGAGCCAAATCATCCCCTGGGAGAAGCTCATTTTTGCCACTTATTTTTAAACCATCCAGTGAAACTAGGCATTAACCCTGCAATCTTTTATCTAATTTTCTTTTTTCTCTCTATTACCTGAAATAAAACATTAATATGGATGCAATTTCTGCTTCTATTCATCCTCTGTGGCATTAAAAGATGTAATTCTGGGTCATTCCTGGGTTTTTAAAATTTTTTTTCTTCCTCTTAATACTATCAGTTAGATTTTTTAAAAACTGTGTCTGATCAATGTCCCATGTGACATTTAAAGTGTGGACATGGCTCTCCACCCCACTCCCCCTCTTTTGCAGACAGATTTAATAGTTCGCCTGTGACATTTAACCAGCTCTTGTTCTGTTTCAGAAAGCTTCTGACAGATTAAAGTGCACACTGTCAAAAAAGCTGACATGACTGTCCGTGCGAATTTGTGTTTGTTCATATATGTTATCAGGCTTTATCTCAGAGGCAGACAGCTCTCAGTGTGACTGCTCAACAGGGATTTAAGGTATAAACCTGGCTGACAGTAAAAAAACAGCCTCCTTTACATGGCATTCTAAGCCTCTGTGAAATACAAATACACACACACACTCACACACACACACTCACACACACACACCCACATGTTGTCTAGGTGACTGGCATCTTGTCAGACAGACCTGCCCACCCATAGGTGCTCTTCTTTCGCTCTCATTCATCATCACAGGAGTGGCAGTTTTCTTTCTGTGCTCACCAGCTACTTAACTGACATGCCTTACTTATCTCCCTCCCAATAGCCACAACACACACATGCAACCCACACACAACATGTCACATAACATCTATCATCCCTCCTCTCCCCTGTCCCATAAAAGAGAAGTTATCACCAGTTGAACCAGGGAGGGGCAACATTTACTAGTCTGAGAGAAAATATGCTGAGCATTAACGTCAGCTTTCCAAGAACTACAGCTATTCTAGTGAGTACCTGCCTCTCCGTCTCTCTGTCTATGTAAGCCGAATTGTTGAATTCTTTTGTCTGTCTGTCAAATGTAGTGTCTACTTGTTAGTCTGTATGACTGGATATACAATAATCTGTTCTGAAGCGATATTTGTTAAAGAATTAGTGTGGCGATATGCTATATCCTGGTTTATATCGTAGTGATTGTGACCTCCCTACAAGTAATAAGCACCGGCATGTTATTTCTCTGCCCCAGAGAGCTTCATTCAGGAGCTATGAATAACTTCTCACAAAGTCACAGTGTTGCACTCGGTGTTCTTTTATTACTATGAACATTAATTATTTACTCTCTAGCTTGGTGCTGACACTGTACTTTATCACTTCATGTTCCTCTTGTGCTGTTGTGGTAAATGGTGGTGTCCTGCTGCTGGCTAATCTTTCTGCTCAATTAATAATAATCTTAAAATAAAATATAAATAAAAAAATTTCAAAGAAAGAACAATATAGCTTCATCAACTGCACCAAAGCATAAAACAGTTAGATGTGGATTATTAAACATTAGGTCTCTCTCTTCCAAGTCCCTGTTAGTAAATGATTTAATAATTGATCAATATATTGATTTATTGTGCCTTACAGAAACCTGGTTACAGCAGGATGCATATGTTAGTTTAACCCTTTAATACCAAACCTGTCGTCGACAACAGAACACACTTCAAATATTCTGCTGTTCACAGACTTCTGGCAACAATTTCTGTAATAACCCTATGTTTGGTGTGAAGCACAATTTCCCAGCTTTAAGAAACCATTTGAATTTTTCCAGTAGGACAAAATGTTGCGTAATTACAGTAATTCAAAATATGTTTGAACTGATGTCTCAGTGGTGATATGCTGGTGTTAACCAGCTGTTCACGGCAAGTAAGGGCAGGTCACAGGTGAACCGGTGGTGATCGCCTGGTGTTAGAGGGTCGAGGAGGAGGAGCAGCAGCAGTCTTCCATTCCAGCTTATTAATTAATCAAAGACCCAGACAGAGTTCATTTGAAAGCCTGACTATTAGCTTTGTCCACCCTAATTGGAAAATTCAAAAACCAGTTTTTGAACTGTACCCTAATGTCCTCTCCTGATACTCATCATCATGGTAATTTTAACAAATAGAAGGGAACATAAGGGAGAAGTTTGCCTTGCTAATTTGTGCTTAAAACTTTAACCAAGTAGTTTTGGTACCTAAATATAGCCAAACAGTGAAAAGTCAAAACCAAAAGCTAAAATCTGAAAAATGGATGCCCTACACTTCAGTTCTCACCAGTTCACAACAACACTTTATCTTGTATAGTACATGCAATATTAGAGAGAAATCACAACAATCAGATGGTCCCCATGAAGAACAGGCTTTTAACAGATTTAACAGTTTTATACTCCTTCATCAAGCAAGACACTCATTTGGACCTCAACCCAGTGCACTAAAAGGCCACTAGTAGTTCTTGGGGGTGACACCTTACCGTGAGATGGGATTGAGAATGAACTGAGGTTTACTGGTAATGTGAATTTGCAGACTCGATCATAAATCATGTTGGAAGCTGCATCCCTTTTCTCATAATGCAAAAGTTGCAGCTTTGCAACACCAGACTACCAGTTGCTGTCAAGCAAATGTCGACCAATTGGCTGACGTGGCCATTTTCCACAGACGTGACCTTTTTTTTAAATAAAATAAATGAATTTAAAATGAGTATGACATTATCCTTTTTATAAAAGATAAAGGAATGTATAAATGTAATCTTAGTTGGATTTCAAATATTTAACAAGCATAACTACAAAATGTACCTGAAGGTGTCACATTACTGAGGATATCAGTTGCACGTGGAGATGATTCTAGCAGATGTTCATTGTTTTGCCATGCTGTCAGCGCCATGAGGCAACTGTTTGTTGTGAATAAATCTGAACTGAAAATTGAAGTAAACTGTTTTCTATCCTCCCCAGCTGCTGTGGATTACCTGGCCAAGAACGTCAATCTCTCCAGTCAGCGCAGGATGAAAGCTTGCCGACCATTCAGCTGTACTGGGACTGCTGCAAGTTGAAACTGGCCAGGCCTACTAGTACTTATTTAAACAGCAGTACACCTGGTCACCAGCACAACCTGCACCTCCTACCACAGTACACATCTCCCAGAGAGCATTTGTGTGTGTGTGCCACAAATTGAATATAAATGCGTCTGCTATTTAACTTTTTTTAAAACATTCTTTCTTATTGGTGGTTTAAAGATTGAACGGTGCAGTTTTCCGAGCTTTAAACATTCCTCATGGAAACAACCAAACTAACAACAAGGATTTCAGTGTTAAGAATATTGCTAAGTTGTTGCACCAAATTTTCACAGCACTGGTGTGTTTAACTTTGAAATTAATTATATAAGCAATTACAATGTGAATCCCAAGCCAGTTAATCTGAGTGTAACCTGCTGCATAAAATAACTTTTGTTTAACCTGAGACAGCTTCTTAAAATGAAGAAATAATACCATGTCATCCTAACTTAATCTCAGGTTTTCTGCAAAAATGTTCAGAATTGAACCACAAACAGAAAAGAGAATTAATCTCTCCTCCTTCTTCAATAGATCAACAAATAAAATATGATGAATTGCAGTAGAAAGCTGAATGCAGAGTGCATTTTAGGGGGAAGTTTTAAATGTGAAATTAATTTGTATCCAATTTTTCAGTGAATTGAAAAAACAAACTGGCATAAAGAGACCTGTCTCAGCTTCAGGAAACCACCCATTGACTTGCACACAACAGCTGAGCATCCAAGTCAATGGGTGGTTTCCTGAAGCTGAGACAGGTCTTCTTATGCAGTTTCTTTTTTCAATTCACTGAAAAATTGGATACAAATTAATTTCACATTTAAAACTTCCCCCTAAATCAGCTGTCATTCCAGCTTCTATACCATCATGGTGTTTTTTTTTATTTGTTAAGACGAGGAGAAATTAATTCTCTTTTTCTGTTTGTAGAAAAGGAGATCC
>JAMQGT020013940.1:0-58635 GCA_024447675.2 Pterophyllum scalare
CCTCACATTTCTGCATATATTTAAGTGTATCTTTTCATGGGACAACACTGACAAAAAGACACTTTGACACAATGAAAAGTAGTCTGTGTGCAGCTTATATAACAGTGTAAATTTATTCTTCCCTCAAAATAACTCAATATACAGCCATTAATGTCTAAACCAGCAGCAACAAAAGTGAGTACACCCCTTAGTGAAAGTTCCTGAAGTGTCAATATTTTGTGTGGCCACCATTATTTTCCAGAACTGCCTTAACTCTCCTGGGCATGGAGTTTACCAGAGCTTCACAGGTTGCCACTGGAATGCTTTTCCACTCTTCCATGATGACATCACGGAGCGGGTGGATATTCGAGACCACCTTCCGCTTGAGGATGCCCCAAAGATGTTCTATTGGGTTTAGGTCTGGAGACATGCTTGGCCAGTCCATCACCTTTACCCTCAGCCTCTTCAATAAAGCAGTGGTTGTCTTAGAGGTGTGTTTGGGGTCATTATCATGCTGGAACACTGCCCTGTGATCCAGTTTCCGGAGGGAGGGGATCATGCTCTGCTTCATTATTTCACAGTACATATTGGAGTTCATGTGTCCCTCAGTGAAATGTAACTCCCCAACACCTGCAGCACTCACGCAGCCCCAGACCATGGCATTCCCACCACCATGCTTGACTGTAGGCATGACACACTTATCTTTGTACTCCTCACCTGATCACCACCACACATGCTTGAGACCATCTGAACCAAACAAATGAATCTTGGTCTCATCAGACCATAGGACATGGTTCCAGTAATCCATGTCCTTTGTTGACATGTCTTCAGCAAACTGTTTGCGGGCTTTCTTGTGTACAGACTTCAGAAGAGGCTTCCTTCTGGGGTGACAGCCATGCAGACCAATTTGATGTAGTGTGCAGCGTATGGTCTGAGCACTGACAGGCTGACCCCTGACCTCTTCAATCTCTGCAGCAATGCTGACAGCACTCCTGCATCTATCTTTCAGAGACAGCATTTGGATGTGACGCTGAGCACGTGCACTCAGCTTCTTTGGACGACCAAAGCGAGGTCTGTTCTGAGTGGACCCTGCTCTTTTAAAATGCTGGATGATCTTGGCCACTGTGCTGCAGCTCAGTTTCAGGGTGTTGGCAATCTTCTTGTAGCCTTGGCCATCTTCATGTAGCGCAATAATTCATCTTTTAAGATCCTCAGAGAGTTCTTTGCCATGAGGTGCCATGTTGGAACTTTCAGTGACCAGTATGAGAGTGTGAGAGCTGTACTACAAAATTGAACACACCTGCTCCCTATGCACACCTGAGACCTAGTAACACTAACAAGTCACATGACATTTTGGAGGGGAAATGACAAGCAGTGCTCAATTTGGTCATTTACGGGTGTAGTCTCTTAGGGGTGTACTCACTTTTGTTGCTGCTGGTTTAGACATTAATGGCTGTATATTGAGTTATTTTGAAGGAAGAATAAATTTACACTGTTATATAAGCTACACACAGAATACTTTTCATTGTGTCAAAGTGTCATTTTGTCAGTGTTGTCCCATGAAAAGATATACTTAAATATCTGCAGAAATGTGAGGGGTGTACTCACTTTTGTGATACACTGTATTGTGAATAAAATATGGGTTTGTTTATAATTCAGTGCATTCTGTTTTATTTATATTTTACACAGAGAATCAACTTTTTGGAATTGGAGATGTATCTTCTTCTGCAAGTGCCTTTTGACAAATAAGTAATGGAGCAGGATAATCAGCTGCCTCTCCAGTGAGTCTCTCTGCTGATTGTCTGCATCTCCACCATCTGGGACAGCAGCTGGCAGCCTCAGTGAGTTCTGGGCACATGAACAAGTTCTCTGTCTCCTGCAGGCTCTGGTTAGAGTGACCTTGCAGCTCAGAGAGGATCTCTAGAGTAGAATAATCACTAATCACCTTCTGCAGATGGTCAAGTTGGAGTGCAGGATGAGATCTTCTCTGAAGATTCCGCTGAATAATTTTGAGGACTCCACCACAGCAACCTGAGCAGTGGGAAAAGTCTGAAACAGAAAGGCTCGGGGCTCGCTGGTTATCAGTGACTGAAGTTTAAAAATGAGAGCGGGGACATTGCTCCTTCACATAGATACAAAAATGTTAAAAATATTGTCTTTTATATTTGCTTATGGCAGGTGTGTGTGTGTGTGTGTGTGTGTGTGTGTGTGTGTGTGTGTGCAGGTGTGTGTGTGTGTGTGTGTGTGGGTGTGTGTGTGTGTGTGTGTGTGTGTGTGGGTGTGTGTGTGATTGTGTGTGTGAGAGTGAGTGACCAGTTATTGAGCAGCTCACTTTTAATGAATGCTGTCTGAATTAAATTACAGTAAACATATTCAGCTGCTCCCTTTAGGTTTCTTTTGTGTGTGAGCGATGGTACTTCCAGATTAAAGGCTCATCCATTATTGATAAGAATCGGCTGTTATGCCATGCCCATCTACATTGCTTCCTATTGTCCTTTTGTGTTTTAAAATAGGAGCGCATGCAGGAGAAAGAGGGCAGAAAGAGGAGGAGGAGGAGGAGAAGAGCTGGTATGAGGTGGAGTGGGGAAGAGAGGGGAAGAGAGCAGAACAAAAGATTGGAAGAGGTAGCGCTACAGCAACCTAAGCAGCTTAACGTCTGATTCAAGATGCTGTAAGCTGACAACTGAGACTGTGAACGGTACCGACCAAAGAAAGAAAGTGTTTCGGGCTGAGGAGCAGAGAGGATCACATGGTAACACTGACAAATGAAGTGAGACCAGGGCCTGTAGTTGATCAGTGTCATTCTGCAACATCTGTGGGCGCACACAGCAGTTTTGATTTTAATACACCCTGCTCCTCGACTGTTTATACTGGGCCACAAAGTTCATCAGTCAGGAAAAACTGGACGTTCCTATCGTGCGAGCATTGTTATGATTGCGCTCCCATTTTTTGCCTGCATGGTTTAAATCCGGAGCCAAATGTTGTTTGTATATGAAAGGTGGAAGGCAGAGACACAAAAGCAACTGTGAGATTGGTGACTAAAATGATTGGAAATGTAATGACTAATCTATGAATAGTAAAAATATTTCATCAGCATCAGATGGCACCGGTGATGGAACTGAGGCGCACATTTCTGCAGCACCTGCATCCGTGGCCACGTACAAATAACACTGTGCTGTTGTCTCATATGTGACGTTGTCGTGACTCACACACCTAGCAGACACAGACAGACTCACACAGACAGCAGTCTGTGTGAGTGTGTGTGTGTGTGTGTGTGTGTGTGTGTGTGTGTGTGTGTGTGTGTGTGTGTGTGTGTGTGCGTGCGTGTGTGTGGTGGTGATGTAGGAGCCAGGAAGCAGCCCTCCACCCGGGTCCCAGCGGTGTGTTTCCGTGTCAGCGCTCTCTGGCTGAGGGCACGCCGTGGGCTTGGATCCATCCTGAGCGAGATGCTGCTGAAGTCAGTTGTGACAGTGAGAGCAGATTTCTCTCCCAGCTTGTTTTTGAACCTGTGATTCTTCTCAGATCACAACATGGTTTTTGTTTCCAGAGATGATGAAGCTGACAGGGAAACACTACTGTGTGTGTGTGTGTGTGTGTGTGTGTGTGTGTGTAAGGGTAAGCTGCTGGCCCAACATCTGAAAGTCTAATCTCATATTATGACATCAAGTTTCAATATATGGTCCTGAAATCAAATTAATTTGTATAATAAGTATAAAGGTTATTTTATTCGGTGTGTGACCGCGCAGTTATTTTATTTGGTAAAGCTTCAATTACAGTTTTGTAGCTGGCATGTTGGTTTCATTCGGAGCAGTAAGCCACCATATTTGGCTACCAAGAGTTCTCAACTAATGCTAACCAGCCTGGTTATCATTCCACTTCCCACAAACAGATACCTGCTAATCAGTAATATCCCAATAACATCCCACAATTTCACTCAGCAAACTGGAGCTCCACCTTCTTCGATGGTCTGTTAGTCCAATAAAGCACACAGCAGCCATATTATTTGTCATATACAGGTGCTGGTCATAAAATTAGAATACCATGAAAAAGTTGATTTATTTCAGTAATTCCATTCAAAAAGTGAAACTTGTATATTATATTCATTCATTACACACAGGCTGATATATTTCAAATGTTTATTTCTTTTAATTTTGATGATTAAAACTGACAACTAATGAAAACCCCAAATTCAGTATCTCAGAAAATTAGAATATTTCTTAAGACCGATACAAAAAAGGATTTTTAGAAATGTTGGCCAACTGAAAAGTATCAACATGAAAAGTATGAGCATGTACAGCACTCAGTACCTAGTTGGGGCTCCTTTTGCCTGGATGACTGCAGCAATACGGCGTGGCATGGAGTCGATCAGTCTGTGGCACTGCTCAGGTGTTATGAGAGCCCAGGTTGCTCTGATAGTGGCCTTCAGCTCTTCTGAATTGTTGGGTCTGGCGTATCGCATCTTCCCCTTCACAATAGTCCATAGATTTTCTATGGGGTTAAGGTCAGGCGAGTTTACTGGCCAGTTAAGAACAGGGATACCATGGTCCTTAAAGCAGGTACTGGTAGCTTTGGTACTGTGTGCAGGTGCCAAGTCCTGTTGGAAAATGAAATCTGCATCTCCATAAATTTGGTCAGCAGCAGGTAGCATGAAGTGCTCTAAAACTTCCTGGTAGACAGCTGCGTTGACCTTGGACCTCAGAAAACACAGTGGACCAACACCAGCAGATGACATGGCACCCCAAACCATCACTGACTGTGGAAACTTTACACTGGACCTCAAGCAATGTGGATTCTGTGCCTCTCCTCTCTTCCTCCAGACTCTGGGACCTTGATTTCCAAAGGAAATGCCAAATTGACTTTGATCAGAGAACATAACTTTGGAGCAGTCAGCAGCAGTCCAGTCCTTTTTGTCTTTAGCCCAGGCAAGACGCTTCTGACGCCGTCTCTTGTTCAAGAGTGGCTTGACACGAGGACTGTGACAGCTGAAACCCATGTCTGCATACGTCTGTGTGTGGTGGTTCTTGAAACACTGACTCCAGCTGCAGTCCACTCTTTGTGAATCTCCCCCACATTTTTGAATGGCTTTTGTTTCACAATCCGAGACAAAAACAAGACAACCCCCAAAAAACAAAGGAAGAACAAGTCAGGGGGCCACCCAGGCCCCCAGAGTCCAGAAAACAGAGTCCATGTCAGGGCTGAGAGGTGCGGTGCGAGAGGGAAGAGGCAGGACCCAAGGGCAGAGCTTCAGGAACATGGGGTTTAATAAACAGGAACCAAAAACACACAGGAACTCCCCCCTGGGAAGTACACAGGTTAGGGGGGAGAACCGGGGAGACCAGAAAACACAAAGGGACTACGGCAGGGAGCAACCACAACGGAGGAACACAACTGGGGGTAACCACGAAATGACACGACGAGGAACGGAAGAAAACTGAAGGCTTAAGAATACATGAGGGCAATCGGGGCAAGAGGAAACAGCTGGGGAACACAGGTGAAGCAAATCAGGAAAACAACAGGGGGAAGCAAAGTCAAACACGAGACATGGGGAACACAGGACTATCAAAATAAAACAGGAAGGGACAGGACCAGGAAGACGCAGAAACATCAGGGACCAGGGAAACCAGGAAATAAAACAGAAAACACTGGGCCACCGGCCCAGGACCATGACAGTCCACCCCAGAAGGGGGAGGCCGACCGCACTCCCAGCGGCGGCGGCGACGAGGAAGGGGAGCAGGAGGCAAAGGGGGAGGCCGACCGCGCTCCCAGCGGCGGCGGCGACGAGGAAGGGGAGCAGGAGGCAAAGGGGGAGGCCGACCGCGCTCCCAGCGGCGGCGGCGACGAGGAAGGGGAGGCAAAGGGGGAGGCCGACCGCGCTCCCAGCGGCGGCGGCGACGAGGAAGAGGAGGCAAAGGGGGAGGCCGACCGCGCTCCCAGCGGCGGCAGTGACGAGGAAGAGGAGCACCAGGCGATGAAGGGGGAGGCCGACCGCGCTCCCAGCGGCGGCGGCGACGAGGAAGAGGAGCACCAGGCGACGAAGGGGGAGGCTGACCGCGCTCCCAGCGGCGGCGGCGACGAGGAAGAGGAGCACCAGGCGACGAAGGGGGAGGCCGACCACGCTCCCAGCGGCGGTGAGGAAGAGGAGCACCAGGTGACGAAGGGGGAGGCCGACCGCGCTCCCAGCGGCGACGAGGAAGAGGAGCACCAGGCGACGAAGGGGGAGGCCGACCGCGCTCCCAGCAGCGGCGGCGACGAGGAAGAGGGGGGCCCCCTTACGGCTCGGACGGAGCGGGACCCTCGGGCGGACGGCCACGTGGCATGCGGCGGTGGCGAAGAAGAGCGGGGCCCCCTGACGGCTCGGACGGAGTGGGACCCTCGGGCGGACGGCCGCGTGGCATGCGGCGGCGGCGAAGAAGAGCGGGGCCCCCTGACGGCTCGGACGGAGCGGGACCCTCGGGCGGACGGCCGCGTGGCATGCGGCGGCGGCGAAGAAGAGCGGGGCCCCCTGACGGCTCGGATGGAGCGGGACCCTCGGGCAGCTCGGGCTGAGCGGGACCCCCTGGCGGCTCGGGCGGAGCGGGACCCCCTGGCGGCTCGGGCTGAGCGGGACCCCCTGACGGCTCGGGCTGAGCGGGACCCCCTGGCGGCCCAGGCTGAGCGGGACCCCCTGGCGGCCCGGGCTGAGGGGCAGATGATGGAGGTGGTGTGGACGGTGGTTGTGGAGCAGCTGGCTGCAGCTGAGGGAAGGCCGATACTGGGGAAACCAAGGGAAGCCAAGCTACGGAGGACGAGGGAGCTGAAGGGACAGAGGACGAGGGAGCTGAAGGGACAGAGGACGAGGGAGCTGAAGGGACAGAGGACGAGGGAGCTGAAGGGACTGAAGGAGCTGCTGAGGGAGCTGAAGGGACTGAAGGAGCTGCTGAGGGAGCTGAGGGGACTGAAGGAGCTGCTGAGGGAGCTGAGGGGACTGAAGGAACCAAAGCTGAAGGGACCAAAGGGACCAAAGGGAGCGAAGCTACAGCTGACTGAGAAGGGGCTGGAGCTACAGCTGACAGAGAAGGGGCTGGAGCTACAGCTGACAGAGAAGGGGCTGGAGCTACAGCTGACAGAGAAGGGGCCGGAGCTACAGCTGACAGAGAAGGGGCTGGAGCTAGGGCCGCTGGCTGAGGGATGGCCGGAGCTAGGGCCGCTGGCTGAGGGATGGCCGGAGCTACGGCCGCTGGCTGAGGGAGCTAGAGCTGGGGCCAGAGAGGGAGCTAGAGCTGGGGCCAGAGAGGGAGCTAGAGCTGGGGCCAGAGAGGGAGCTAGAGCTGGGGCCAGAGAGGGAGCTAGAGCTGGAGCAGGGACGGGAGCTAGAGCTGGAGCAGGGACGGGAGCGGGAGCTAGAGAGGGAGCTGGTCAGGCAGAGGAGAGGCGGGTGAGTGGCGCCACCGGGGACCGTTCCGGCCAGCCGGTCCCCTCAGAGCCAGGCGAGTACCGCTGAAGGTGCTGGGGTCCACTCATGGTCGTGTCATTCTGTCATGTGCTGAGAGGTGCGGTGCGGGAGGGAAGAGGCAGGACCCCAAACGCAGAGCTCCAGGAACACAGGGTTTTAATAACAGAAACCAAAAACACACAGGAACTCCCCCTGGGAAATACACAAGTTAGGGGGAGACCGGGGAGACCAGAAAACACAAAGGGACTACAGCAGGGAGCAACCACTACGTAGGAACACAACTGGGGATAACCACGAAATGACACGACAAGGAACGGAAGAAAACTGAGGGCTTAAGTATACATGAGGGCAATAGGGGCAAGAGAAAACAGCTGGGGAACACAGGTGAAGCAAATCAGGAAAATCACAGGGGGAAGCAAAGCTAGACACGAGACATGGGGGACACAGGACTATCAAAATAAAACAGGAAAAGACGGGACCAGGGACATCAGAACATGACACACCAAAGAAAACAAGGAACAAAAACAGGGAAAAACAACAGAAAACACTGGGCCACAGGCCCAGGACCATGACACCAGGTGTCTTCAATATTGAACCTTTTCACAATATTCTAATTTTCTGAGATACTGAATTTGGGGTTTTCATTAGTTGTCAGTTATAATCATCAACATTAAAAGAAACAAACATAATCTTATGTTACCGTGGCAATAGGTTTATTAAAAAACATGGGGTGATCATTTATTTATTCATGTGAGATTGCAGTTATGTCTTATTGTTGTTTTTAATGTCACTGCTAGCTGCAAAACTATTTGGCCCCGTGAGGAAGATTTATTTGGGGAAAAAAAGGTACTCAGTGGCCCCACCCATTGGAATGGCAAACTGTTAGCCTTAATCCAATTTAAACAGACCCCCCCCCCAAAAAAAAATGCTGTTATGACAGGGGAAAGTAGCAGCAAATAAAGTTTTAACATGGGAGTCTATGGGGACTGACTCACTGCAGCTTCTGGTGTTTCCACCTTAGTTTAATTTTACAGCCCCGGGACGACTGCTACTTGATGTAAATCAAGCAAATGTCACATGAATGCTGACATATGGTACTTTAAATTATCAGGAACAATTATTTCAAATCTTCTGAAGCAAAGGAGAAAAAGACTTTATGCACACGAGTCTGCAAACAGGCCAAGGTCTGAACATCTCTCAGTCCACAGTCGCGCCTCTCTCCCTCAGCTCATTTGAAATGAATGAGTTGTACAATTTTTGCCATCATGTCTCTGCTGTCACCGCTGCTGTGAGTGTATCTTTAGAGGGCAAAGCGTGATCGAACTCATGGTAAAAAAAACCAAACATATTCTGTCTCTCACGATTCTATAAGGTTTCTCCCAGATGGGCTAAATGGAAGCTAATCCAAATGTCACGGTGAAGGTTGATGATCCTGAAACTACACATGGATGTAGCTGAAAAATTGTGTGTTTGTGTGTGTGCGTGTGTGTGTGTGTGTCCGAACGTGTTAGACTGTATGACCCATGTTGTGTGCCGAGTTATTTTTGGATATGTTCCCTCTTGTCCCAACTGACAAACACACACATGCACAAGAGTAGTTTCAGGATCATCAGGCTTTACCTTGGCATTTAGAAGCTACTACCCATTCACCCCAGGAGGCGCACACACACACACACACACACACACACACACACACACAAATCTGTACAAAATGCGTGTTAATTTAATGCCAGCAGTGATGATTGTAATTAACTGTGATTAACATGTGATTAACATCCTGTGACATTAATGGGTCTGATGCACACGCATACATTACACACATCAGAGGACACCTCAGCAACCAACACATATCACACACAGTGTTAGTGAGCACACTGAGTGCTAGAAATGGTTATGGGACACTGGAATCCCATTTTTAGATATTTTTTAATTTTATTGAATTATTGAATTTATAATGGCTGTTGTTTTGTATCCTGAAATGTTCATAATGCTTCAGTTTTTGACCCAAGAACAAAATCCCATAAATATCACTCAGCAAACTGGAGCGCCGCATTCTTGGATGGTCTGTTAGTCAAATGAAGCACACAGCAGCCATATTATTGGTCAGAAAATTGCATTAGAAATGGTCCAAAAGGCTCCAACAGCACAAACACAGTCCAGAGGTCCAGTTCAGGGGCTCCAGTTAGCTCAGGTGAAGTCTAGGAAACAGCTAGCAGCTACAACTGCCTGTGTCGCCATGCACCTGTCAGTCAAAGAGACCACTCCCCTAATATTGCAAACTTTAAGCCTTGAAAACTGAAGTAAAATAAAAAGATAGAGAGTAAATCTCCTTAGCTTTTGTCTTTGTTAATTTGGTAACATTTGTTCTCACAGCTTCCTCGATGAGGATTTGATGGACATGACCATTGAGACTCTAGATGTCTGTAGGAGAAGAAAGTTCCATCTTTTTTTGGTATATTTCCTAAATACAACAATCCTTAAAAAGACTAAAACTGAAAGGAATAAAACCTAAACTGGAGAGAGCAAACCGACTCTGGAAACTAACTGAAACTGAACTGAATTAAAAACAAAAACTCAAAATAAAATCAAAACATAAAAACTAATTAGAAAATATAAATAATAGCTCTGCTCTTGTGACAGGCCGTAAACATTCCTGCTGTAAAGCCAAACATTTATAACAGGAATCTCTCACTTTGTGCTCCCCTGCTTGGTTAATTCACAGAAACACATTTCCAACGGCTGCTGTGTCATCACTGCTGATTTTTCCATGCTAGAGAGCAGAATTACATAAAGTTGTTTGAGTCAGATTCACTTGTGTGGCACTCTTCAGATACTTACAGTGGTCCACTGCTCCACAGCTTGTGTTTTCCACCATTCCCTGCAAAGGTCAGAAAATAAATGTCAGCTCTGACGTCAGAGTTGATCAAGTTGACTCCCTCGAGGTAGCAGAATTTTGCTGTACTAAATTATGATTTAACTGAGATTCAGAAACTTTATTAAACCATTGAACTGTGCCAGGAGTTTTAGATTCATAGGCTTCATCTTTGGGGTATTTATGAATCTGGTGTCAACTATGCAGCGTCAGTAACCTGAGTCAGTCAGTTTTATAACTTGTTTTATGTCAGCTGACAAGCCGGGTAGCAAAGATAAACACATCCTGCTGTGAAGATGCCATAACCATTATGTGTGTTGTGTTTTAGTGACAGTGTGGGTCAGTGTAAGGAGCTGGACCATGCTGCGAGGACGCGGCAGGCCCCGATGTCTCCCTCTGACTTTCTGGACAAACTGATGGGAAGGACTTCTGGATATGATGCCCGGATAAGGCCGAACTTTAAAGGTAACTGCAGAGCCGCCTGAACAGGAGCACGTTCTGACCATGTGAGGCGTTCACCAGTGCAGCATCACCATTTTCCTTTTGTGGCTCTCATCATTTTCACATGTCCTAAATTCTGATGTTGTGATTTTACTCAGTCACGCAAACAACTCCCAGCATTCAGAACTAAACTTTAAATCAGCTCCATGCACAGTCTGCAGTTCAAGCTTCACAGCAAGGGAGATAAATTTATGACTACTGATTATGAAACACCTGCAGCGGTGCCACCTCCAGTTTCTCCTCCTTCATAGAGACACCCAACTGGCACGATGACATTAAACACAGCAGTGAAACAGGCAGCCTGATTTTATTCATACTCCACATAAAGTCATATCCAGTTTTTGACACAGATTCATATAAATGACATGCAAGAATAGTTCTGACATCAACTGTTGTAAAGTCATTCATCAATATTGCTACAAGGTGTATTTTAACAATTCAGAAGGATGTGTTTCCTTTAGGTTCTCAGTTATGATTTTTTGCGGAAGAAGCTCTTTATCTCTGCTCTTGTCATCACACAACAAACATCTTCTGTGTTATTTGAACATCATAAAAATCTACAGAAGAACCATGCACAGCACAAATCTGCAGATGACCATGAAGAGGAAGGACAAGAATGAACCTCCTCGCGGTGTACTGAAACACAAGGCCACGCTTACTGTTTGAAATGCCGAGTTTGTTCCTGAGAGGAGTTTTTACTTTTGTTAGATTAGTTGCACCATCATAATGTTGTTAGAGTGCAACCAGCTAATTTGTGCTGCTCTTAGTAAATCTTGGTTATTTTTAAAAATGAGCCGACTGCATCTCGTAAATTTGCACATTGTTAGCAAAACATCCTCAAAACTTTTCAGTCCCAGCTGCACATTTTTGCATTTGTGGCATCGTGCTGATTCATCCTGCCCACAAAATTTGGCCTAAGCTGAGTTTTTATGCATCTGCACAATCTGGTAATTCATTGTTAACATTCATTTTTAAGGGTACACTTCTTAGAATATGCTAGCCTTCACTGTCTCCTCGAAACAAGAATTCATGTGCTGATTCTGACTAAATAGTGCACAAATGTTAAAAATGATCATGTCTTTTTTTCTGGCCATTATTGAACACCACAACCAAGAAACAGGAAGAGAGCTGCATGTAAACTACAGCCAGCTGGCTGAGGAATAGAATCATGAGATGCAACGTCTAGTTCTTAAGTAAAAACTGTATTTTAACACATTTCTCCATCCATTGTTATGTAACTAGGTTTAAGAATAAGGTGTGCACACTGGTGCATGTTTAATTGTTCAGCCTAAATCTGCAGTGCATCCCCCACAGCTGTGCCAAATAAGGTTTATCTGCTGGAGGGCACAACTTGAAATAAGCAATCCTTCATGTACATAAGTAACATTCTAGTTACACAGACATCTCCAATGCATAGACTCAAACAAAAGAAAGAGAGATATAAATAGATATTCAGGACCAATCTTAACTCAAATGCAGGTGTAAGTCAGAGCAGAACAGGACTGCAAGAGTTCAATTTATTTATAAAATGATAATTTGTTTCCTTGAGCATCCAGTTGTTGGACCTTAGTGAGTGGAACAGACTGTATGGACTAATTTTACAAGTGTGGCCTTCAGGATTTCAGGATAAGGGATAAGGGAGACCGGGGAATGGCTGGCCTGAGTCGATTATGAGGAACAGTTCACCGAGCTGATCCAGTGGAGTTGTAGGGCAAGGCAGCTTCTCCCAGAAGCTTGAGTCAGGCAGGCCAACAGCTAGAACATGAGGGAGAAGCAGGTTTCAAGAGGAGCATAAGCAAGTGTGAAAACAGGTGTATATGAGCTGAAAGTAATCCTGTAACCCAACACACAGAAGGGAAGGAGGGGGTGTGCTGAACTAGGATGAGGATGACATATATCCTGTTTTATTTATGTTACATCCATCTTATCAGGGTTTCTTTCTTGGCAGGTCCTCCAGTCAACGTTTCCTGCAACATTTTCATCAACAGCTTTGGCTCCATTGCTGAGACCACCATGGTAAGTAACAGTGACACTTCAGGGACTTTCAGCAAATTATGCCATCGTTTTATTTTATTTTTTTTTAAAAAATGCAATTGTAAAAACATTCAAATATGGCCTATACAACTTACCTAAGGCTGATGGGATATTGTCGTCAGCCTGCTGGGAGGGCGCATGCAAGTGGCCAACTTTCAACTTTGTGAACGCGATAACTCAGGAACCACAGATCTCCTAAAAATCTTGGACAAGTTAGAATCTTGGTGAAAGTCTTGTGAACCAGATAACTGGACAACAAAGTCACAGAGGATTTTCAAATTGATGCCATAGAGATGCATCTACTACAAGTCTCAGATGACTTAGTTCTTACTGTGGTAATGTCAGTCACAGACAGTAACCATATTCTCAGTGGTTTATATTTATCAGTTTTAGCATTTCTTATCCCTAATTCTTACTGAGTCATTTGCTTTTGAGTTGAGACAGTGAATGAAGTCACTGAGGCTCATGTGCACCTCACTAAGATCTACTGAGACCTCTAATTATGTGATAGAGAACGTGCACTTACAGGGGCTTCGTGCCCCTAAAGACTCTACTACATGGAGGCTGAGGGCGGTCACTGGCAGCTGACAGTATTTTTTTCTTCAGTGTAAAGTAGATCATCCATATTAATTAAAAAACTTTCATCATAAATCGAGCTGAATTAATTTTTCAGTGGTGGGACACTAAAAATTGGCAAGGTGTTCACTTGTGAGCATTAAGAGACTCCCTGCAGTTTGTTGCAGGCACATTTTAAAGTCAACACATTCGTCCTTGACTACTGTGGAGTTTTTTTCTCATGTGGATAGGGCTGAATGCTCTGGGTTGTGCTCAGTGCACGGATAGGAAGCTGTCACGCTTATTCAGCTCAGACATCATGAAGTTAGAAATGTAGACTGAGGGCAGTATTAGTAATTTAAGCCTTTTGCCACTTCCTGATTAGTGTGTATTGTCGGCATGTTCTCATTCCAAGGGCGGCAAATACATTAGTTCAAGCAGTTGGCATCACATGGACAAATGCAAGGTGTCATTTGGTATCGGTTCTTTGACACACTGGGTTATGGCAGCATTTGAAAGGTCCATCACATATGGACACTTATAAAAGATCCCAAAGCATCTCTTAAAGCATCATTTGTCAATATGCAGGATTAAACCATAGTCTCTTTCTAAGCCTGACCGATTGTCTTTTAGTTCCTAAACCCTAACTTTGCCCATTTGCAGCAGTCGCTGCCTTGTAGACCTTTGGGGGTCTCATGAGGTCTCAAACCTGGATTGATCAGTCTCTAACATTTTTTCCAATCTTCTGCTGCCTTTGTTCTTTCACTCGCCTTGATCTTTTCCTTTTGTTGGCCAGTCTTTTGCGTTTTCATTCCAACTCTATCTCAAAGTCCAGGAGCTCAGTGGGGGGCCTCCCACCTCTCTTTCTATTCTGGTTTGAGCCTGTTTGTAGTGCTTTGTGAAGGGAGTTGTGCACGTAGTTTTATGAAATCTTCAGTTTGAGGACACTCACCTGCATAGAATAAGAATAGTTCAGAAGAAAGCTCTTTTCTTTTTTGCCATCATGAGGTTAAAATCAAACTCACAGTGTAACAGCTCATATGGGAAAAGACCCAAACACAAAGACAAGTGAAAATCCAAAATCTAAAATGGTATTCATAATGAGTCAGTCAAATGTGCAAGTGGGAAAAGACAAGAATCCAGAAACACAATAGGACTAGTTAGAACCATGAAACACACGAGTAATAAAACTATGGTTTGTCTATGAGAAGTAAGAAGTTCATCTCTGAGAGAAAAGTGACAAACTCATGAGAGTACAAAGAGCTCATACCCAAATCCATGACATGCAGATGTATAATGAGCCAAAGTTATTACTTCCATGGACCGACTTTTTAACGGGATGAACCTGGATGAGGTTGTGTGGTGGGAACAGGGTGATGGTTCCTAAAACTGGGCCTCTGTACACCTGTGCAAATATTCCATCAAAAAACATTAAAAATTCTTAATTCAATTCATACTCACTTACAACAGAGTGATTAATTGTTTTAGTAAAACCAAATGTTTTTTTTTTTCAATAACCTTTGAAGTGAGAGAGATCGCACAGCAATGAGATCGGAGTGAGAAGCCCAGACCACACTGAAAATGCTGAGAGTTGATTTTACTTTACTTTAAAAATAATAACGCTTGTTGCCTCAACAAAATTAACTAATGTCAACTTATGATGGTCATACTGATTATGTGTAATTATGTTTATATTGAGTGTGCAGTGCCTAAAGAGGATAACTCACATGAACTTAATACACAAACTAAAGTAAAAGAAAGCAAAGTTGGAACACATTATACAGGTTACTCACACACTGTTTAGATTACACAGTGTTAGGAGACAGAGATGTGATATACTGAATAGTTACAGGAATATTGGATTTATTAAAATCCCTGAGATGAGCACACTGAGTCTACCTTGGTGGCCTGTTGTTAAAGCTTTTACACAAATACACTGCTATCCCAATTCTAACAAAAAACAAAACAAAACAGGGTTTCTGTGGAAAAGTAAGTGGGACCAAACAGAAACAGCTGGAGGAAGATTTGCAGCTAATCAGGTTCACTGGCAGCAGGTCAGTGATATGATCGGGTATAAAAACAGCATCTCAGAGTTTTCCAAATAAAGATGGGCAAAGGTTCACCAACCTGCAACAAACTGTCTATAAATTTTGGAAAAGTTTCAGAATAATGTTCCTCACTGTGAATATCTCATCATCTACAATAATACAATCATCAGAAGATTCAGAAGAGAAATCTCTGTGTGCAGGGACGAGACTGTAAACTGTGATCTTCAGGCCCTCAGGCAGCACTGCAGTAGAAACAGGCCTGATTCTGTCTCAGAAATCACTGCACGGGCTCAGGAACACTTCCAAGAATCACTGAGCACAGCTCAGCGTGCCATCCACAGATGCAGGTTAAAGAAGAAGCCATCTGTGAACATGATCCAGAAACAGCGCCGTCTCTGAGCCAAAGTTCGTTAAAATGGACTGAGGCAAAGTGGAAAACTGGTCTGAGGTCAGATGGATCCAAATTTGGAATTCTTTTTTGGAATACATGGCCGCCACGTCTTCTGCACTACAGAGCAGAGGGACCATCTGGCTTCTTATTAGCGCTCAGTTCAAAGCCTGCCTCTCTGATGGTATGGGGGGGCATCAGTGGTACTGACAGCTGGCACATCTGGAAAGGCTCCATCAGTGCTGAAAGGTATAATCAGGTTTCAGGACAGCATGTACTCCCATCCAAACACCGTCTTCTTCATGGAAGGACTTATTATTTCAGCAGGATGATGCTAAACTGCATCCTGCAGCTATTCCAGCAGCACGGCTTTGTAGTAGAAGAGTCCGGGTGCTGAAGTGACCTTCAGTCCAGACCTTTGACCAGCTGAGAACATTTGGAGCATCAGGAACAAAAAACAGGCCAAAGCAGACCCAGGACTGCTGAGCAGCTAGAATCCTCTACCAGACAGAATAGGACAACATTCCTCTCCCAAAGTCGAGCAGCTGCTCTCCTCAGTTCCTCAGATGTTATGGACTGTTGTTAAAGCAGAGGGGATGCTGCACAGTGGAAAACACGGACCTGTAACAGCTTTAGACATGTTGCTGCCATCAAATTCAAAATGAGGAAGTATTTTTCATGTAGCATTTATGTTTTGTTGTATTCTATTGAGAATGAAATGTGTGTTTATGAGATTTGCAAATCATTGCATTCAGTTTTTATTAACATTTTACACAGACTCAACAGTTTTGGGAACTGGGGTTGTAATAATGCAATAAAAGTTGCAAACTTCAAAAACTACTATTGAATTAAGTCAAAATGCACGAAGGCAACTTAAATAAGGACAGTGTTTGCATTTACATTATAAATGCAAACTGCAGCAAATAGTTTTGGAAGACTTTCCTCCCTGAGGACCAAGGTTCTGATGGGATTTCAAAATAAAATATGTCCCCTGACCTAGTAATATCTGTGCGTAGATAGGACCAAAGAACATAAAACGGAAAGAAGAGTCTATGTGCAATGTCATCCCAACCACTCTAATGTCTACTGTATCTAATATCTACCAAGCCACATTTTAAATACAGAATTGTGCAATAATCTTAAGCCATGCCTCATTTATTTGTATTTTGCTAAGAACATGGGCAATAGGTGCAGGAAATACAGCATATTAGACAAAAGCAGAGTCTGTACAATTCTAATGAGCTTGAAAGTGAATATTTGGTGTGACCACCTTTATTCTTCAGCACAGCCTGAACTCTCTGAGGCAGCTTCCTGTAATTTCTTTAAGCAGTCTTCAAGAATAGTTCTCCAGGCTTCCTGAAAGACATTCAAAAGTCTTCTTTGGATGCTTTTGTCTTTTGTTCTGTTTTCTGCACTGCTTCAGTTATGTTGAGGTCTGTGCTTTCCTCATGGTATTACATCTGATGGTATTTTTCTGCGTTCATAATTCCATCAATTTTGACAAGATCTCCAACACTACCAGATGAAATGCAGCCCAAACCATGACAGAGCCTTTACTGTGTTTCACAGATGACTGTAGAGACTCACTGTTGGACCTCTCTCGTCTCTACTGACCTTCTCCATACATTTGGATCCATCACTCCATCAGACCTGTCCCACTGATTTTCAGTGCAGTTCTTGTGTAATGTGACAGACCTCAGCCTTTTCTCCCCGTTTCCCTTCCTTATGAATGGCTTCCTGACAATCACCCTTCCACTGAGAACATTTCTAATGAGGCTTCAGTGAATAGTAGATGGATCAGCTAAAGGTCCAGATGCATCTCTCAGGTTCTGTATCAGGTCTCTGTTGGATTTGTTACTATTTCTTGAGGAGGTGACTTTTAGATACTGTTCATCTGCTATAGATAGGTTCTAGGCCTCACACTTCATCTTTTTCACTTCTGCTTCTCTTGCCTGTGGTGTGCCACAAGGTTCTGTTTTAGGGCCCTTACTGTTTTGGTTTTATTTGCTCCCTTTACAGCATATCCTGAGCACCTTTGAGGGCACATCTTATCACTGCTATGCTGATGATGTTCAGTTGCATATCTCTTTTAAGCCTGAACATGTTTCTAAGTTACAGATGCTAATTAGGTGCTTAGATTCTATCAACAGTTGGATGGCTGATAACTTTCTCCAACTTAATGAATGTGCCCCTGACAGATTTGTGCCTAGGATAATGGAAACTCTGGTCCCCTTGCCACATTTGCTAAATCTTCTATTAGGAACCTTGGGGTAATCTCTGACTCTTTCACTCTGAATGTTCATGTCAAATCTCACTTCACTCAACTTAAGAATCAATTGTGTCATGCTCTGAAATTGTTATACATGCATTTATTTCATCATGTTTCATACTAAAATGCATTGTTAACTTGTCTTAGCAAAAATTCCTTGGAGCATCTCCAGGTTGCTCAGAATGCTGATGCGAGGCTTCTGACAAAGTCTTCCAAGTACTCTCATGTCACACCATTTCTGATCCAGCTGTACTGGCTCCCCATTAGATTCAGAGTCAGTTTAAGATTCTGCTTATGGCTTTTAGAACTCTTCATGGACAAGCACCAGCTTACATCAGTGAACTTTTACATCCATTCCATATATCCCTGTCAGGTCTCTGAGGCCATGTGATCAGGGCCTACTGGTTTTACATCACACAAGGCTGAAAACTAAAAGAGACAGAGCTTTAGAGCTTTACTTACTTACTTTTGTCCTCCACTTGTTCGGTTTCCTCAAATTTTTAAGGACACACTGTCATGGTTGTGTGTTTTGAGTTATTTTTTTTGATCCTTAGTTAAGAGTGTTTCTTATTTATGATTTCCTGTGTTCTTGTAATTATATTTTGGATTACGTGCTGGAGTTTATAGTTTCTTGATAGGTTATTTTGGTCCTTAAATTCAAATGATTCTGCCTCCCTTGTGCCTTGTGGTGTTTACTTACTTCCTGCTTTGCTGTTCTCGTATGAATTGTGTTCAGTTTTGCTTCTCCTTGTCTTGTTAGTTAGATTCTGTTCACCTATGTCTTGCTTCCCCAACTGTGTCCTCTTTCCCTAATTACCCTCCTCAGTTCTTTGTCATGGCCTCTCTTATGCTGTATGCCCCCCTTCTTCTGTGTTTTCCATTTTGTCTCTGAGTTTTTGCATTTCTGGCTCCAGTCTAGCCTTGTTTTTCATTTTTTTTCCACATGAGTTCCAGCATTTAAGTTGATATTAAGCTTATTCTCTATCCTCTGAATCCTGCATTTGAGTCTGCAACCTGCCTGCCACACAGCAATATATGACACACACTGTGCAGCATGCCATGTTTTCAGCTAATAGCGCTTTGGGAATCACCTCATTAGTGCACAAATACTATCTATGTCTGTCAAACTGTGTTGTCTTTGGCATTTTTCATAGATTCAAAGGAATGGGAACAAATGATGTGTTTTTTTTGACAGGCTGTGACTAACAAAGTGCCTAAAGATACAATTTAAAATAGTTTTTAGCAGAGTTGTCTGTTATGTGTAGACACAACACTGGTTCGTTGGCTCAAGACTTTTGCACAGTATTGTATGATGATAAGAGGCTTATAAATGGTAGTGAAATCATAATGACTAACTGAAGCAGCATTTAAAGGCCAAATAAACATTTAAAGGAAGAAAGAAAAGCTTCAAACTGTGAGCAGACAGGAAGATACTGACAAGTGGAGATAATGACAGAGGGAGGCAGACAGAGACAAAAATCAGAAGAGACAGACAAGCAGACAGGAATAGCAGATGTGCAGTGAAGACATTTACTGAGTCTGACAGCAAATACTTTAAAGTGACATGAAGGCGGTCCGGCATGCACACAAGCTGCTTTGTACATCGATATTGTATGCACACACAAACATGTTTGTTGCCCAGGATCAGTTTTATGGGTCTCACAGTACACTGTGCTGACACTTAAAAGTGTCCAAGATCCGCAGAAATGTCCCCAAAATCTCAGAGTGATGCACATGGGCTCTGACTTTCAGGCAAAGGAAAAAGCCTTTCTTCATCTGTTTTCTAACCTGTGAAAGTCACTCCAGCTCGTCTAGGCTTTAGGAGTGCTGCAGAGCTGTCCCACCCTGTTAGGAGTCCCCCCACCCAGCGGCAAGCAATAGGACAAACAAGAGTGGAAATGAGTGGAATTCAAAGTGCACTTAAGGAGACGCTGGTGGAAGAAAAGTAGCTGTGATTCTTTCCAGGATGTCATGCATTCATACTTTATCAACAAAGACATAAATTTGCAACAACGACGGTGATTTATTTTCCCTTAAAACACGATGCATATTCAGAACTTTACTCAGCAAATGTAATATTAATATTTTGCTTGGTTTGTCTGTGTCATTAAAATCATCTGTAACATCACGACTTACTGTGCACAAACAATGCTCCTGTGAATATTCTTCAGAATGTAACAAAACATATTCAAATAGAAAGCCTGACATTAAAACAGACCTCAAACAGAACAAGATCAGCTCTACAAGAACAACGAGTTCATGCATTTGTTGCTTATAAGCGAGACTATTCTAATTCCTTAATATCTAAAAACTCTCTGAAAGCCTTCAGTTGATCCAAAATACTGCATCGGGAGTACTGACAGCGACTAGAAGGTGAGAGCATATTTTCACCTGTTATATCCAGAACTGAATTTAAAATTCTTTAAAACCACATTTAAAATGATCAGGTGACCCTGAACCATCCTTCAGTTATTCTGCTTTAGGCTCAGGCTGCTGGGGAACTTCCCATGATGCACTGAGCATTTCTTCTCCACTGCATTCTTTTCACTCTTCATGTGTTTGTACGCCACTGCTGCATGTCATCAACTTTAGTTTTTCCTCTCCACTGTCACCAAGTGCGCCTAGTAGGGTCGTTCATGGACCAGAAACTGGTATTTACACCTGCTGGTTTAACTGTTGCTTTTGGCAACCTTAAACCCAGAAATATCAGTATCAGGTTCCATAAACTGACTGCTTTTTAGATCTATAAATCTATAGATATAAATATTTTGGTAAGTCTGAATTTATTGAAATTGTGATGCTTCACTCTGCTCTGACACCGGATCACTTCCTGTGGCGTTCCTGCATAATTAGCTGAGCAGAGCTGGCCGTGATCTGTGGAGCCTTCTCTGAAGATGGATGGACAAGCTGATGGATGATTGAAGTGACAAGGTCTAAGTGCTTTCTGCACCGCCGAGAGATGTTCTGATGGATACGCCGCCTGTGTGTGTGTGCGTGCGTGTGTGTGTGTGTGTGTGTGTGTGTGTGTTGCCTGCCAAGTGAGAACTGTCATGAGAAATTTCATAATGTACAATATTGCTTTCATTTGACTTTTATTATTTATTGGACACATGAATATTTCATGACTCTGTGTGCATGTGCATGCATGTGTGCGTATGTGTGTGTTTACATGATGCCAAACTCGTTTTGTGAATGTGTCATCCTGTCTGCGTGACAAGTCTCCCTGCTTTACATAACTGCAGGGGAAATCTCATCATTATCATTTTTATTTGTTTTTCAAATCCACGTTTCAGTTTCTGACTCTTTTAGGTTTTACGTTGAGGTTCTTTGCAGTTTGCATTTTATCAAGCACCTTAATCCCATCAGTTAAAATAAGTGTGCACTGGCTGCTGCAATATGTTTTACAACACAACAATTTTCAATTTTATCACATAGATAGATAGATAGATAGATAGATAGATAGATAGATAGATAGATAGATAGATAGATAGATAGATAGATAGATAGATAGATAGATAGATAAGATAGACAGCATAAAGAATAAAAATAGTACAGTCTATGATAAATAAACATAGTTAAAGTCCACAGAAATCTTCTATATACAACAGTGAAAACAAAATTAAATTAATTATAAGAGTGAAACTATGCAAGAGTCTCAAATGCAAGAGAGTAGTCCAAGTTAGAGTTAAGAAATAATATGTACACTATAAATCTAAGAAACAGCTGACAGAAGGTATAATACAAACATATGGAATGGGTTGTCCATGATGCAGAGTAACCTCCTGACACTCACTGACTGAAATACCTCCAGATTCTGACCAGTGATGGTTCCAGCCCTGGGAATCTGTGCATATATACACTGCTCAAAAAAATAAAGGGAACACTCAAATAACACATCCTAGATCTGAATGAATGAAACATTCTCATTGAATACTTGCTGTACAAAGTTGAATGTGCTGACAACAAAATCACACAAAAATCATCAATGGAAATCAAATTTATTAACCAATGAAGGCCTGGATTTGGAGTCACACACAAAATTAAAGTGGAAAAACACACTACAAGCTGATCCAACTTTGATGTAATGTCCTAAAAACTAGTCAAAATGAGGCTCAGTATTCTGCGTGGCCTCCACGTGACTGTATGACCTCCCTACAATGCCTGGGCATGCTCCTGATGAGGTGGCAGATGGTCTCCTGAGGGATCTCCTCCCAGACTTGGACTAAAGCATCCGCCAACTCCTGGACAGTCTGTGGTGCATTGTGATGTTGGTGGATGGAGCGAGACATGATGTCCCAGATGTGCTCAATTGGATTCAGGTCTGGGGAACGGGCGGGCCAGTCCATAGCTTCAATACCTTCATCTTGTACCAACTGCTGACACACTCCAGCCACATGAGGTCTAGCATTGTCCTGCATTAGGAGGAACCCAGGGTCAACCGCACCAGCATATGGTCTCACAAGGGGTCTGAGGATCTCATCTCGGTACCTAATGGCAGTCATGCTACCTCTGGTGAGCACATGGAGGGCTGTGCGGCCCTCCAAAGAAATGACACCCCGCACCATTACTGACCCACTGCCAAACCAGTCATGCTGAAGGATGTTGCAGGCAGCAGATCACTCTCCACAGCATCTCCAGACTCCGTCACGTCTGTCACATGTGCTCAGTGTGAACCTGCTTTCATCTGTGAAGAGCACAGGGCGCCAGTGGCGAATTTGCCAATCCTAGTGTTCTCTGGCAAATGCCAAGTGTCCTGCACGGTGTTGGGCTGTGAGCACAACCCCCATCTGTGGACATTGGGCCCTCATACCATCCTCATGGAGTCGGTTTCTAACCGTTTGTGCAGACACATGCACATTTGTGGCTTGCTGGAGGTCATTTTGCAGGGCTCTGGCAGTGCTCCTCCTGTTCCTCCTTGCACAAAGGCGGAGGTAGCGGTCCTGCTGCTGGGTTGTTGCCCTCCTACGGCCTCCTCCACGTCTCCTGGTGTACTGGCCTGTCTCCTGGTAGCGCCTCCAGCCTCTGGACACTACGCTGACAGATACAGCAAACCTTCTTGCCACAGCTCACATTGATGTGCCATCCTGGATGAGCTGCACTACCTGAGCCACTTGTGTGGGTTGTAGAGTCCGTCCATGACCAAAACATCAGCCAGAAAGCATAGGTACTGAGAAGTGGCCTGTGGTCCCCACCTGCAGAACCACTCCTTTATTGAGTGTGTCTTGCTAATTGCCAATAATTTCCACCTGTTGTCTATTCCATTTGCACAACAGCATGTGAAACTGATTGTCAATCAGTGTTGCTTCCTAAATGGACAGTTTGATTTCACAGGTTTTACCTGGAGTTATATTGTGTTGTTTAAGTGTTCCCTCTATTTTTTTGAACAGTATATATATATATATATATATATATATATATATATATATATATACATATATATATATACAGTGCCTTGCGAAAGTATTCGGCCCCCTTGAACTTTTCAACCTTTTGCCACATTTCAGGCTTCAAACATAAAGATATAAAATTTGAATTTTTTGTGAAGAATCAACAACAAGTGGGACACAATCGTGAAGTGGAATGAAATTTATTGGATGTGTCAAACTTTTTTAACAAATAAAAAACTGAAAAGTGGGGCGTGCAATATTATTTGGCCCCCTTGCGTTAATACTTTGTAGCGCCACCTTTTGCTGCAATTACAGCTGCAAGTCTCTTGGGGTATGTCTCTATCAGTTTTGCACATCGAGAGACTGAAATTCTTGCCCATTCTTCCTTGCAAAACAGCTCGAGCTCAGTGAGGTTGGATGGAGAGCGTTTGTGAACAGCAGTCTTCAGCTCTTTCCACAGATTCTCGATTGGATTCAGGTCTGGACTTTGACTTGGCCATTCCAACACCTGGATACGTTTATTTGTGAACCATTCCATTGTAGATTTGGCTTTATGTTTTGGATCATTGTCTTGTTGGAAGATAAATCTCCGTCCCAGTCTCAGGTCTCTTGCAGACTCCAACAGGTTTTCTTCCAGAATGGTCCTGTATTTGGCCCCATCCATCTTCCCATCAATTTTGACCATCTTCCCTGTCCCTGCTGACGAAAAGCAGGCCCAAACCATGATGCTGCCACCACCGTGTTTGACAGTGGGGATGGTGTGTTCAGGGTGATGAGCTGTGTTGCTTTTATGCCAAACATATCGTTTTGCATTGTGGCCAAACAGTTCGACTTTGGTTTCATCTGACCAGAGCACCTTCTTCCACATGTTTGGTGTGTCTCCCAGGTGGCTTGTGGCAAACTTTAAACGAGACTTTTTATGGATATCTTTGAGAAATGGCTTTCTTCTTGCCACTCTTCCATGAAGGCCAGATTTGTGCAGTGTACGACTGATTGTTGTCCTATGGACAGACTCTCCCACCTCAGCTGTAGATCTCTGCAGTTCATCCAGAGTGATCATGGGCCTCTTGGCTGCATCTCTGATCAGTCTTCTCCTTGTTTGAGATGAAAGTTTAGAGGGACGGCCGGGTCTTGGTAGATTTGCAGTGGTCTGATACTCCTTCCATTTCAATATGATTGCTTGCACAGTGCTCCTTGAGATGTTTAAAGCTTGGGAAATCTTTTTGTATCCAAATCCGGCTTTAAACTTCTCCACAACAGTATCTCGGACCTGCCTGGTGTGTTCCTTGGTCTTCATGATGCTCTCTGCACTTGGAACAGAACCCTGAGACTATCACAGAGCAGGTGCATTTATACGGAGACTTGATTACACACAGGTGGATTCTATTTATCATCATCAGTCATTTGGGACAACATTGGATCATTCAGAGATCCTCACTGAACTTCTGGAGTGAGTTTGCTGCACTGAAAGTAAAGGGGCCGAATAATATTGCACGCCCCACTTTTCAGTTTTTTATTTGTTGGAAAAGTTTGACACATCCAATCAGTTTCACATGCTGTTGTGCAAATGGAATAGACAACAGGTGGAAATTATTGGCAATTAGCAAGACACACTCAATAAAGGAGTGGTTCTGCAGGTGGGGACCACAGGCCACTTCTCAGTACCTATGCTTTCTGGCTGATGTTTTGGTCAACCCACACAAGTGGCTCAGGTAGTGCAGCTCATCCAGGATGGCACATCAATGTGAGCTGTGGCAAGAAGGTTTGCTGTATAGGTTGAAAAGTTCAAGGGGGCCGAATACTTTCGCAAGGCACTATATATATATATATATATATATATATATATATATATATATATATATATATATATATATATATATATATATATATATATATATATGATTGCCTGGATTAACAATGTCTGCATCAGGGACCAGGGCATACCAGCGACAGGTGGGCTACTGGAACAAGGAGATGGCACAAGTGGACACAAGATGAGAATCGGCAACTGTTGAGATGATACTACACATGTAACCCCAGTGAAGGGGGCTACATGAAGAGGATGTGGGACTTATGGATTCTTTGACACCCAAGATCCAGACTGACATCAAAATAACTAGTAGCTCAGTGTTCCAAAATCTGCACAAAGCAACTGCTTTACAACTAAAGATTGCCGAGGTACAACACTAATGCTGCGGCAAGGGAGAGATCTCATCATCCTCACACGCCGAGATTGGGTACCAAGCCCCAAGAACAACTGGTACATTGAATGCAAGAGCAGCTGACCTGAAAGAGAAGATCATGGCTAAGCTGGAAACCTGGACACTCTCAAACCGATTACCAAGACAGCATGAAGTCCCCTCTGAAAGTCTACTAGAAGATGTGAATACAGCAGTATAGACAATCCCTACTGCGACCATCAGTGAAACCAACCAGATGATATATATCAATTAAACAGTGGTCCTTGACATGCTTGGCTATAAGATAAACAGCCACAAGGAGCAGTACTCTCCATTGAAAAGAAGACCAGAGGGAATTTAGCCAGCATTCAGAGCTGCAGACCAGAGTGATGAAGAACGGGACACTTAAGAAGCACAGCAAGCTGTCCATACCTGAGGCCTTACAAATTACCAAGCGAAGACTCACAGCCTTAGCTAACCGCTTGAAGAGGTATACCATAGAAGCCAGGAGAATAACCCAGATGTTCTCCACTACACCATCCAAAGTACAGTGGGTACGGAAAGTATTCAGACCCCTTTAAAATTTTTGCTCTTTGTTTAATTGCAGCCATTTGCTAAAATCAAAAATGTTCATTTTATTTCTCATTAATGTACACTCAGCACCTCATCTTGACAGAAAAAAACAGAAATGTAGAAATTTTTGCAAATTTATTAATGAAATATAACATAGTCATAAGTATTATTAATAATTAATAAGTAGTAATAACCTAGATTTGCTAGGGAGCACTGGACTGTAGATGACTAGATGAAGATACTCTGGATGAATGAGTACAAGTTTGAAATCTCTTGTTCCGCATTGGTGAGTTTATGTCTGCAGAAAACCTACAGCAGGTTTTGATGCTAGAAACATCACACTATGTCCACTATGGTATGGGGCATTTCATTGGTAAATTAGTGAAGCTAATCTTGAGTCATGGAACCCCTTCTGGACTAAAACTGATTGGTCATGAGTTCATATTCCAACATGATGACCCCAAGCATGCTTTAAAGCTGTGCAGAGACCAACCAAGAGAAGGAATCTGGAGTACCTGAACTGATGGATTGGCTAAGTCAAAGTCTGGACTTTAAATCTGTTGAACAGATTTGGGATTTAGTGGATTCGAAGATGGATCGCACAAAAGTTTCATCCAAAGAAAGTCTCGGGGAAAAAGGCTTGAAACTCTGGAACTCAATGACAAAAGACTGTTGAAAAGAATTCAATTCAATTTTTCAATTCAACTTTATTTATATAGCGCCAAATCACATCAAACAGTCGCCTCAAGGTGCTTTGTATTGTGGGTAAAGACCCTACAATAATAATAAAAATAGAAGAAAATACAAATAATCCTGTGATCAAGGCCAAAGGTCCTACAAAATATTACGTTTTTGGTTGTTATGTGTGAATAAAGTCTTTTAGTTGCTTCAGTTTGTTGTTAGCCTAATACATAACAATATATTTTAAACAGGTTTTTGACAGATTTCTAAAATATTTGTATTTTCTTGTGGTCTAATGAATTTGTTGCTAGATAGATCAGAGATGTGACGCAGATATGACTTTGGTCTGCTGGAGAAAACCTAAACAGACAAACGAAAAACAATCAAACTTCACACTCACAGCCACGCAGGAGTTTTTTTAAAACACATCTTTAAACATGAAACTCCTCAATAGGCTGAGCAGGGACTCTCCACCTCAGCAGCACTAAACTTATCAAACATGTTTTTGGAGGTTTATACAGACAAGGTCATTCATGCATCATCACAAGCCTGATTTCTATGGTATGTCATTCTTTTTTTCTCATTCATTCTTTATTTTATTTATTTCTTTAAAATGTGGAAAGATAATCTACTTTCTTCTGTAAACAGTATTTTCTAATTTATGGAATCATAAACAGATTTAAAAAATAGCAGTAAAAACTTTAGACCTATTTTTTTTTAATTATGTAGACTGGTCGATGTTTAGACAGATTTGCATATTAAAACATAACATATCAGAAAAATCATGATACAAAAAATGATGTCTCTAATGTACGCTATGTTCCCAGAAATATTTGCTCGTCTGTCTTCACACACATATGAACCTGAGTGACATCCCATTCCGAATCCATAGGGTTTAATATGCTGTCGGCCCACCCTTTGCAGCTATAACAGCTTCAACTCTTCTGGGAAGGCTTTCCACAAAGTTTAGGAGTGTTTATGGAAATTTTTGGCCATTCTTCCAGAACCACATTTGTGAGGTCAGACACTAAAGTTAGAGAGAAGTCCTGGCTCACAGTCTGCACTCTAATTCATCCCAAAGGTGTTCTCTGTCAGGTTGAGGTCAGGTCTTTGTGCAGGCCAGTCACGTTCTTCCACACCAAACTAGCTCATCCATGTCTTTATGGGCCTGCTTTGTGCACAGGTATGCAGTCATGTTGGAACAGGAAGGGGCCATCCCCAAACTGTTCCCACAAAGTTGGGAGTATGAAATTATCCCAAATGTCTTGGTATGCTGAAGCATTAAGATTCCTTTCACTGGAACTAAGGGGCCGAGCCCAACTCCTGAAAACACCCAACACCATAATCCCCCCTCCACCAAACATTACACTTGGCACAATACAGTTAGACAAGTACTGTCCCCCTGGCAACCACCAAATGCGGACTCATCCATCGGATTGCCATACGGAGAAGTGTGATTCGTCACTCCAGAGAACACGTCTCCACTGCTCTAGAGTCCAGTGGCGGCATGCTTTACACCACTGCATGCGACGCTTTGCACTACCCTTGGTGATGTAAAGCTTGGATGCAGCTGCTCACCATGGAAACCCATTCCATGAAGCTCTCTATTCACTGTTCCTGAGCTAATCTGAAGGCCACATGAAGTTTGTAGGTCTGTAGTGACTGACTCAGCAGAAATTTGGTGACCTCTGTGCACTATGCACCTCAACATCCGCTGACCCCACTCTGTCATTTTACGTGGCCTACCACATCATGGCTGAGTTGCTGTGTTCCCAATTGCTTCCACTTTGTTATAATCCCACTAACAGCTGACTATGGGATATTTAGTAGCGATGAAATTCTAAGACTGGACTTGTTGCACAAGTGGCATCCTATCCTATCAGCGACCCATTCTTTCACAGATGTTTGTAGAAGCAGTCTGCGTGCCTAGGTGCTTGGTTTATACACCTGTGGAGATGCAAGTGACTGAAACACCTGAATTCAGTTATTTAGATAGGTGAGGGCAATGTAGTGTATGGAATAATCCATCCATCCATCCATCCATCCATCCATCCATCCATCCATCCATCCATCCGTTTTCTTCCACCACGTATCAGTAGTTTTGATGTTAATTGAACCTTTATACCACTAGGGGACAGTGTTTCTCTGAGAGGTGAGTTGAAATGTTTTTGTGCTCTTTCTTTAAACCTATTTTGTTTTATCTGCTTTTCCAAGTGGCGTTGCCTCATGCCACGATGCCATTGTAGAGAAAAATGTTTTATTATTATTATTCAGGCAGATGCTCCTCAGTGCCTCCATCTCTCTCTATCCCAGTATCCTTGCTTGGGCTTGGGACCAGCAATAGGACTACACTGGCTTGTGGCCTGGATGTGCCACCATTGAATTACCAATGTAAAGGCTGCAGTCACTCACTGTGCCACCTTGTGTTGCAATTTCCTAAGAAGTCCTTGCCCAGCACCAGTTTAACTTCAGGTGAATGAAGACTGTCTTGGCCATAAAGTCAGAGCAGTTGTTTTTTTCTCATTCTGATGGTAGTTTTATATCATTTTTATTTTTAATTGCAGGAATTTACAAAAAGTACCTCACACAAGTCATTTGTGAGATCATTTTAACAGCAACAATTCAGTGTTTCTAATGCTTTTTTGTGTGTCACATTTTTTATCTAAAACAGTTTTAGCTTTATATCACATAAACAGAGGGGACAGAGGATAGGGGATCAGAGATCCAGAGTTGATTTTTGAATTCACAGTACCACACACACACACACACACACGCGTGCGCGCGCACAGGGCTTAGAGCCAGGTTGGTTCACTGTGCTCCACGCTATCTCTGATAAACAGATTTACTACTGTTAAACTGTTTTCATTTGTTCACTGTCTCTCCATCCTCTTTAATCCATTCTGTGTGTGTGTGTGTGTGTGTGTGTGTGTGTATGTGTGTGTGTGTGTGTGTGTGTGGGTGGGTGTGTGTGTGTGTGTGTGTGTGTGAGGGAGCAGTGTTTGGTTTTTAGAAATGATGACGTTTGTCCTCACTGGAACCATTTTTATTTAAACCCTGTGCAAGAACATTTTTGTGGTTTTAAGCTGTGCACCTGTGTATCGGTCAACAGCTGACCTCTTCAATGTGCTTTACTATTTCAGTTTGGGCCACCTGGGTACAATAAATGTACACAGGTGATTTTTAGCATGCTTTTCAAATTTGTATCGTGGTGAATGTAAAACCTTTTGCTCAAAGTAGCTCTCTGCTGTCATAGATGGATTATTGCATGGGCAAAGTGAACACATGTCTGGGACCCTGATTGTTCTTTACATGTGTACAGTATTATTGATTTAAAAATAATGGAATAAAAGGATTTTGGTTGTAAAATTGAATGATTTGTGAATTAGCCGATCATACCGCGTTTCTTAAATAGCTGAGGCCAGAAAACTCAAACTGTGGGCGGTGCTGCAACCCTGAGACTGAGGCTGTGATGGAGCAGCAGTGCTAACCTTACTAGTTTGAGCACAGAGGGACACTGGCTGCTCTCATCTCCTACAAGAAAAGGTGCCTGATTGTAGATTACATTCCCATACAGTACTGTGCAAAATTTTGAACCACCCTTTTTAAAGTGCTATTGAGCAATAGTTCTCTAGGCTTTCTGAAGGTTTTTCAAAGTTTTTTCTTCTTCAGTCCAGTCCTTGGTCTTGAACATTTACAGAGGAATGTTTCTTTTTTTTCTGTTTTTTTGTTAAGCTGCTTCATTCTGAACTTTGAATTGCTGAAGCATGAAAAAGGCACCTAACTAAAGATGGACCAGGGTTCTACCTACACATAACAGAAAACCTGGCAAAGAGCCAATTTTAAATGGTATCTTTGGGCACTTTGTTACTAGCAGCCTGTTGCCATAACACATAATTTATTCCCAAAATAACAAAGATAACACAGTTTGTATTTTATTTTTGCACCAACAAGGTGATTTCCAATGAGACGTTAGCTGAAAACCTGGTAAATCTCAGTATGGTGTGCAGATGTCCTTAAAACATTAGGAAACTAGACAAGTGGGAGACTAAAGAAGTGTTAGACCTAAAAAAACTCTACAGCAGATGAACAGTATCTGAAAGTCACCTCCTTAAGCAAAAGGAACAAATCCAGCAAAGACCTGGCACAGGACCTGAGAGATGCATCTGACCCTTCAGCTGATCCATCTACTGTTCACTGAAGCCTCGTGGTCTCAGTGGAAGGGCAGTTGTCAGGAGAGCCGTTCTTACGGAAGGGAAACAGGGAGGAAAGGCTGAGGTCTGCCACATTACACAAGGTCTGATGGAGTCTAAAGCCTACCGAAAACACGGTGCTGTGCTCCATTATAAAGGTGGTCATACCAAATATGAACTTTCAAGTGTGTTAGAATTGTACAAACTGCTTTATATACTGTATTTCCATGTATGTTTGAACATGTTTCAGGAAATCACTGCAACTAAAGTATTTCCCATTTCCCTGCAAAATGTTACGAAATAAGTTCACGCTGTGGTTTATTCTTTTACCTATCACACAAACTCACACTGATGGATGCACATTTAGGGTTGACACACAGGCGGGAGTGATCGAACAGTTAAGGCCCGCTTCACCTCCTGATCCACAGCCAGAGAAGAAGACGGCCACATGCAGTGTATACTTTGCGCATGAGCTGATCGAAGGATTGGTGGCAGGTTTGAGTCCTGGGCCTGTGCTTGTGATAATCTGTGCAGACTCACTATAGTTTCTCATCTTTAAAATCAAAACAGTGAGCTTAAAGATCACGGACTTCAGTGGAACTGAGAACATCTTCTGTGAATTTTCTCGTGGTTCATGACAGCAGCTGACACCCTTAAAGTGGACTTCTATGCTATTTATTATAAATTCTGAACCTTCTTAAAAGTTTTCTTTCTCCTTTTCTACACAAACCTGCAATGAATACAGTGAGAGCACAAGTTTGCCCCGGGAAGCATTTTAAAACAGGAGAAAGATTCTGTGTGTCGTGCATGGTGCCCATACCATGTGAAAACTAAAATAACTGATAGCTGAATAACTGAAATGCTGGATGCTCTGGCTGCCAACAGAAATCAGGAGTGTAAGAACACTGAGGAGAGCCCCAGGTCAGGCAGTGGATTGCTATACGGTGAATAGGATTTCCTGCCCTGATTAGATTTCTGCATCAGTGAGCACTGAGACACAGCATGCAGCATGATTCCCTCGCATGACGTTTGTTCTCTTAAAAGTTAAAATGTGATGTAACTGTGAAAAAAACAAGTCACCTGTGAAATGTAATAACCAAAACAGCTCCATCCTCAACTCCACTTTTATTTTGCCCCCCTTTTGTATGTCAACAGGTTACACAATAACCTATAATTTCTGAGCTGAATTTCTGGCAGAACTGTTGTATGCATCGCATTATATTTCACAGATAAGCATATATACAGCTGTTAGAACACGTTTGTGAGTTTATGTTGTCACAGTGCTTCCTCGGGGACACGGCAGAGGTGCAGAGAAGTCGCAGCTTGTCAGATGAAAGCAGCACGTTGAGAAACGTCGGCAGTGGTTTGCGTTGCTGCCACACTTGAATCAAAGCATTGGTTTCATCAGCCACATGTGTGCTCTCTGTACAGCGACTCCAGCTCAGCTCGAGATTTACTGAAGTGGAAGAGCAGTGATGTCACTTCCAGTCAGTGAGCATAGTGAGCAGCGATGCTCACTGCCTTTTACAGTGCATTCTGGGAATTTTCTATGGAGCTGTAGTGCAGTGGACTGATAGTGTCATCACGGACACTTGATTTGCTATCAAGGGAACGCTTGCGTTTCCCACAGATGGCTGTACTGTTTTTATTCCCATGGAACATTTAAACCATCCAAAAAAATTGAAAACAGACAAATGGAGCCAGTTCTTTCTCTACAGAACTTTGTGAAAAGTTTTCTAACGATGAATGAAAACCTTGCTGACGCGTGCAAAGTCACCCCATCGCCCAAATAAGATGTGCTTAGCTTAATTTATTGTTTTGGCAGTTTTGCCATTGATCTGAGTGATCTGTGTGCCAGCACACATCTCTCAACTGATTCCCACATTCAATTTGCAAAATCCCATGTAGGACATGCTGTTTAAGCTGCTGTAGTTTGATTGTTTTATTTTAGGGTCTTTGGCTTACACTATAAAACACCTTGAGGTGACTGTTGTGATCTGGTGCAATATAAATAAATTGAATTGAATTTAGCCTCCCCACAGCTATGGCACACCTGCATGCCACTTTGCAACCCACATCCACCCCAGCTACTTCTTTGATGCTGCCTGAAGTGATCGTTTTAAACACTGATGCCTGATCTGTTTTGTGGAGATCAGGGATCACTGGGCAGAAATATAGTTGTTAGTAATATTTTTTAATGCTTTTATGAGATTCATGTTCTGATGATCAGTGTCTCTGGAAGGTTAATTTAATATCATAGAAAGGTTTGAATATGAGAAATGTTTGATAGTTTGAACTGATGAATTTATTCGTTTTCTGTAGCGTTCCCCCAGAGATAATTTTTTATTCACTGTTCACTCCAGAAATATCAAAAAATCAGTCACCTCAAGGACCATCTAGACAGATTTGCCAGGCACGTTGCTGCACACTCATGTCTGTGTATACTGATGGGAGTGACGACGCTTCAGTCGCCTATAAGGTGTGCCTGTGCATGCAGAGATGGAGAATCCAATTAGAACATGTGTTCTCTGACATCTTTGTATCACGCTATCCACCGGCACACCTGATGCACAGGGCTCAAAATGATTTACACGCCTCTGTCTCATCTGTATCGAGCATTTGCAGTCAAGGTAAAAATATAACTAAGCAGGTTCACTGATTGGTTATATGAATCAGGTTCCAAAAACTGCATGAAATGACATGCAGCCCAATTTATATTCACCCTGTGGGAACATGTTCAGGGAAATAGTCCTGTTCTGACAACATGAGCATTCATATATGTGTGTCCAAGGAAATATGCAGCAATAAGCAGCAATATGCAGGGCCTCCTTTGTTATGTTTTTTATTTCCTAATGCTTCAGTGGATGAAAGGTCTGGACTGCAGGCATATAGACTGTGGAGACCTGCTGTTGGAATTTGAGCATATACTTGTTGATCATGTTAATGAGGCTTCGTGGGTGAACAAGCTACCCCTGCCGTGTGAACTAATGCTCCCCTCCTGCACCATCGGGGATACTGCCTTTGAACTGATAACAAGTCAGATGGTCCCTCTCCTTTTTGGCCTGGAAAGCACTGCATTCGTGATTTCCAATCAGAGTCAGGCCCCAGGACAGTTTTCCACTTAGTCACAGTCCACCTTAAATGGACTGGAAATGGATAACCGTGGGTGGCAGTGGTGCAGTGCGTAGGTGCTCACCTCGCAGCTGGAGGGTTGCTGGTTTGAGTCCCCGTCTGAGGGCATGTTGTTATTGTGTCCCTGGGCAAGGCACTTAACCCACATTGCCTTAGTGTGAATGTGTTTGGTGGTGGTCGGAAGGGCTGTAGGTGCGAATTGACAGCCACACCTTAGTCAGACTGCCCCAGGGCAGCTGTGGCTACGTTAGTAGCTTACAACCACCAAGTATGATTGAGGTATGAACGAATAGTCCATGGAATTGTAAAATGTCTTTGAGTACCTTGAAAAGCGCTATATAAGTCTAAGGCATTGTAATTATTAAATGAGTTTGAACTTCATGTGTGGATACAGTGACGAGCTGCATTCACTACTGATGGTTTACAGAAGCGTTCCTGAATCCATGCAGTATTTCCAGCACAGAATCAGGTGTGCTTTTACTGCAGTGCCGCCCGAGGGCCTGAAAAACACCAGCCTGCTTCTTCTGTGCACACATTTGAATCTTTGCACGAGATTTTAAACTGCAGATGAAGAAATCCAAAAATTCTTTGCATGTGACAAACATTCCTCAGAAACTGTTGGTGGTGAACCCCTCTTCTTTCTTCTGAAACACTCAGCCGCTCTGATATATATATATATATATATATATATATATATATATATATATATATATATATATATATATATATATATATAAATATATATATGTTATCTTTTATATTTCAGCTCTTTATCTGTCACAAACAACAAGAATCTGCAGTGAAAATAAGTAAAATACGAAGCATGGAGTGATCACATGTTCACAGTATTAAGGTGTGTGTGTGTGTGTGTGTGTGTGTGTGTGTGTGTGTGTGTGTGTGTGTAGAAATAACAATGTAGAAAAAATATGAGTTTGTCTAATGCATAAAGACTTTATGCTAATTGTTCAGTATCTTTGTTGTCTTTGGACTTTTGAAGTAAAATGTCAACATGAAGCAGTTACATTCAGAATAACCCAGAGGGGGAACCGTATCATTTCTCTGCTTGTTCTCATGTGAATTTTTTCTGTGGGTATATATTTTTAATTATCAAACAATTCAGTGTGTAAAAAGTGGTCACATGTAGCTCATTAGTGTATAAATTTCTTCGTGTGTGTGTGTGACATATTTGTGTTATTTTGTGTGCCTGCAGGACTACCGAGTGAACATCTTCCTCCGTCAGCAGTGGAATGATCCCAGGCTCGCTTATTCAGAATACCCTGATGACTCTCTGGACCTGGACCCCTCTATGTTAGACTCCATATGGAAACCAGATCTGTTCTTCGCCAATGAGAAGGGAGCCCACTTCCACGAAGTCACCACAGACAACAAACTGCTCAGGATATTTAAGAACGGCAATGTTTTGTACTCAATAAGGTGAGTGTGGCAGCAGGCACAGTGTAACTGCTGGTTAAGAAAATCCTTGGTGACACAAATTGTTCAGTCAGAAGGAGATTTGAGTCATGTGACTGACCTCTCATAATGTCTTGTGAGCATATTTATTCCCCTTAATTTGAAGGTACAGGGCTCTTTATGCGTGAAAGCAGGAGCTGTGTGCAATGTACTTACATGCACACATGTTTTCATAGCCAGAGGCATGCAGTGAACTGAGTACAGTTAGAAACAGGATGAGAGACAGAGGAATACATATCTGCAGTATTTCTGTAATGTCTATTTAATAATCATTGATAGGAAAATGCTTTGAATATCTTCCTATTTTTTTGAATATGAGTGCATGCTTCAACATGTGTGACCAGCACATCCCAAAGTAATGAGGAATAGGGAGCTCGTCCTCATTCCCAGGGCATCAGATACAGCCCTTATTAAAAGCTGCTGCTGTGCACAGCGTGTCCTTTGGCCTCCTCACTGTAGCACACTGCTGCTGCAGTAATGGGGCATTTAGTATCATTTGGTAAGTGTCACTTTTTGGTGTACAGGGTTATTGCTATGAAGGGGACATTTTAACCCAAACCACAATCTTTGCCAAAACCTAACCACGACATTTTATGGAGCCAAAGCATAACCAGTGATGGAAAGTGAAACACAAGTGAGCGCTAAACTCATCGTCCTGTGGAAATAAAGGGAAAAAAGTCCCAAACGCAACGAAGCTGCTGATACATTCAGTGTTTCTGCAGACTCTACATCAAGGCACCAACACCAGAGGACACATTTTGCTCACTTATGACACCCTCAGCATCTGGCAGCACAGCAAAATGTGTCTAATCTGACTAGTACAGTATTACAGTAAGAATAAATATTTATTCCTAATTGTTGTGTTTAGTTCAACTATTTATGTCCTTCCCAAGTCAAAGAGAGAATGCCTTCATGTGTCTGCTTGACCCCAGTCTTCACTCACAGCTCCTAGGATTTAAACATTTGATGCTAACAGCAGTTCTGTAAGTTTGTGAGTTTGACTGTAATCTCTTTCCTGAATATTTTTTTGTGATATATTTAAATGCGCAACTAAAATAAAAGAAGCAGCTAACCTTCTGGCTCAAACAGTGCAGGGAATGGGAAGAGTGCTGTTCTTCAAAGGCATGACAACCACTCTGTCCCAGTTGGCACGTTAATATAAAATAATGAGAACTACTGTATACTTTACATGGGCATGATGTCTGTAGCTTTAAACCTATAGTCACGGTGTTCAGTGTCTCCTCTCTTTCTTTTCAGGCTAACATTAACTCTGTCATGTCCCATGGATCTAAAAAACTTCCCAATGGACGTTCAGACATGCATCATGCAGCTGGAGAGCTGTAAGTACATTATGACTTCATACTCACAGACATAAATTTATGTATGTGATAAGCTATCAGGCAGTCAGATCTTGATGAACAGTGTTTCTTTATAAAATCACCTTTCATTCATATCAATGCAGTTCTGAGTGTTTTACATGTGACTGACAGGGTGATGGCTTCGGCACCATAAATTCCCATTTTTAAGTGTAAAGAATTTGGGCTGCTCCCTTGCCACAAGGGTCATTCCACATCTTTGATTGGGCAGAGTTTTACATCATATTCCCTTCCAGACACAACCCCAAAGGGGATTCGTGTCTCCAGCAGAAGTCAAACCAGTGACCTTGTGCTTTCCAAGTAAATGTACTAACCACTACACCATTGGAGACACCTTAAGGATAAGGCAGGCACTTAAATATTCACCGTAGTAAGTTATCTCATTGCTCTGGATTTTACTATGTGAAGAATTTGTGCTCATGACAAGGCTCAGAGAGACACAAAACAAGATAAAGAATCATCATCTAGGAGCTCTGACATCGAATCTAAACAAAAGAAACAGGCATAAATATGAGGTGTGCCCCTTCAGGAGTATCTGTTCAATTCAATTCAAATTTCAATTCAATTTTATTTATATAACGCCAAATCACAGCAAACATTCGCCTCAAGCTGTTTTATATTGTATGGTAGCGACCCTACAATAATATAGAGAAAACCTAACAATCAAAACAACCCCCTCTATGAGCAAGTACTTGGCGACAGTGGGAAGGAAAAACTCCCTTTTAACAGGAAGAAACCTCCAGCAGAACCAGGCTCAGGGAGGGGCAGTCATTTGCCGTGACTGTTTGGGGCTGAGGGGAGAGAGACAGGGCAAAAGACATGCTGTGGAAGAGAGCCAGAGATTAACACTAACAAATGATTAAATCCAGAGTGTAGTATAAACAGAATAAAAAGAGTTGGGTGAAAAAAAAACCACTTAGTGCATCATGGGAGCCCATCAGCGGCCTAGGCCTATTGCAGCATAACTGAGGGAGGGTTCAGGGTCACCTGATCCAGCACTAACTACAGGCTTGATCAAAAAGGAAGGTTTTAGGATTAGGATTAAAACTTCCCTGTTTGATTAAGCTTATAGAGAGGGTGTCTGTCTCCCTAATCCAAACTGGGAGCTGGTTCCACAGAAGAGGGGTCTGAAAGCTGTAGGCTCTGCCTCCCATTCTGCTCTTAAGCATCCTAGAAACCACAAGTAAGCCAGCAGTCTGAGAGCAAAGTGCTCTGTTGGGGTGATACAGTATTATGAGATCTTTAGGATAAGATGGGGCCTGATTATTCATAACCTTGTTTGTGTGAAGGATTATTTTAAATTATATTCTGGATTTAACAAGAAGCCAACGAAGAGAAGCCAGTATGGGAGAAATATGCTCTCTCTTTCTAGTCTCTGTCAGTACTCTAGCTGCAGCACTTTGGATGAGCTGAAGGCTTTTCAGGGAGCTTTTAGGGACAGCCTGATAATAATGAATTACAATAGTCCAGCCTAGAAGTAATAAATGCATGAATTAGCTTTTCAGCATCACTCTGAGACAGGATGCTTCTAACTTTAGAAATATTGCACAAATACAAAAAAGCAGTCCTACATATTTGTTTAATTGTGCATTTAAGGACATATCCTGGTAAAAATGACTCCAAGATTTCTCAGAGTGTTACTGGAGGCCAAGGTAATGCCATCCAAAGTAAGGTGGTTGACACAATATTTCTAAGATTTGTGGGGATACAAATGACAATAACTTCAGTTTTATCTGAATTTAGAAGCAGGAAATTAGAGGTCATCCAGGCATTTATGTCTTTTTTCCTGCAGTTTAACTAATTGATGTGTGTCATCTGGCTTCGTGGATAAATAAAGCTGAGTATCATCTGCATAACAATGAAAATCAATGCAATACTTTCTAATAATACTGCCTAAGGGAAGCATGTATCGTGTAAATAAAATTGGTCCTAGCACAGAACCCTGTGTAACTCCATAATTAACCTTTGTGTGTGAAGAAGACTCCTCATTTACATCAACAAATTGGAGTCTATTAGATAAATATGATTTAAACCACTGCAGCGTGGTACCTTTAATACCTATGGCATGCTCTAATCTCTGTAATAAAATGTTATGGTCAACAATATCAAACGCTGCACTGAGGTCCAACAGGACAAGCACAGAAATTAGTCCACTGTCAGAGGCTGTAAGATCATTTGTAACCCTCACTAATGCTGTTTCTGTACTGTGATGAATTCTGAAACCTGACTGAAACTCTTCAAATAAACTGTTCCTCTGCAGATGATCAGTTAGCTGTTTTACAACTACTCTTTCAAGGATTTTTGAGAGAAAAGGGAGGTTGGAGATTGGCCTATAATTAACTAAGACAGCTGGGTTAAGTTTTTAAGAAGCAGTTTAATTACTGCCACCTTAAAGGCCTGTGGTACATAGCCAACTAATAAAGACAGACTGATAATATTTAAGATTGAAGCATTAATTAATGGAAGGACTTCTTTGAACAGTCTAGTAGTAATGGGGTCTAATAGATACAGTGGTGTAAATGTGGGGTGTAAAGTGTTATAAAGTGTTATAAGGATGAGCAAAAACAAAAGCCAAATAGAAAGTAAAATGCGCCAATGAGGGCATGAGAGGGAACTGGATGATCAGGTCAGGTGAGGTCTTTGGCTCAGGTGCTCCAAATCAAACTGATTGCTTCAGCTGTGTTACCCCCAACACCTTTAGGGACACTTCAAAAAACAGCGTCCTTGTCTTCCCATCAGCAGCAGCCATCACAACTGACACACCGTGTCATTTTGTGTTGCTCATACATCCGCACAGACTCTTCTTCTTCTTCTTTCAGCTGCTCCCTTTAGGGGTCACCAGCAGATCATCTGCCTCCATCTCACCCTATTCCTGGCATCCTCCTCTGTCACACCAACCCTCACACATACTCAGAAAAGTCTGAAAAAATTCACATTCAGAACTCACCTGAGATACGTCATATTTCCAAGTTTTCTTCAACAACAGATACTTGGTGACCATGTGCCAAAATGTAGCTACAGCTGACATTTAAAGAACCCATTTTGTGTGCTGCATGTTGGCATTTGCAGCTTTAATCAGCTAAACATTTTTGACCAGTTCTCACTGACGGGAGATCCACTTCAGAAAGCAAGGCTGTAGCTCTGGACAGCTGTTAATTTCCAGAGATAATCGGGAGCTAATTACAGCTGAAATCATTTCTGCTGTGGCTCAGAATGAAATTAAAACCACTGATCCTTGTAGATAATGTTTAAATCCGCCCATCCTCCACAGACAAATAGCTGCAGCCTGAACGTGAATTCAGACTTCTGTCATGGATGGATACCACAGCTACTCAAAATCAATGAGAAGAAGAAGCTGAAAGTAAAGTTTCTCAGGTTAATGCTGTATGGCTGAATATACAGCAGCTCAGCTCTCGCTCCACCTCTCATGCTTTATTATTCAGCATAACTGCGTCGGCCGCTCCTGTTCGTGATCTATGTGAACATGTATATTCCATACTCCAGTGATACGTCTGCTCAGATTTATCACTGTGCCCACAGCGACTCAGTGCATGACACTGAATATTTAGCATGCTGTTTCTGTGTGTGCACACAGGAAGTTGATGCTGCAAAGAATAGAATGATTTAAAAGTCTGTTGACGTTGCACTGACTGTGATACTCTAGAAATCTGTGGAAAAAGATAAGATTCATTCATCCATACTACAGTATTTTTAGTATGCCCCATCTGCCCCTGTGGAAACCTATTTTGGCATATCTTTTTAAGGAAATGTGCATGTTTAATAATATTGATACAGTCTGCCCAATCAGAAGCTTGGCTTTGCCTCAGGGGACGGAGCTCTCAAAGAGCTTATTCATCTTCACTGGTAGTTTCAGTCCTCTCCCACCCATCCAGAGGCATTTCCGTACTTAGTCCTATTTAAACACACACACACACACACACACACACACAAGATTATTTGTATTGTTGCTTTCTGTGATGTCAGAGGAAACATGGGGACATGCACATATAAACAGAGAGTGAGTATGAGAGGAAATTAGTTGAGTCATGGTATGATGCATGTTTAGAGGAGAGAAAATCTCCCTTAGTCCAATTTTCATTTCACCTCAATATTGTTTGTTTTGTAACATAATTGAATGCTAATGTGACGTGCAGCCTCACCCTGCTCAGGTCATCTGTGTAACGTGGAAATGTGAGTGTTTGGGGCTGATGCAGACACTGTGACCAGCAGAGCTCGTAAGTGCTCTGAGTTGACAGTCAGAGACGCTCCTGCGACCTGAGGCAATTGTAAGATTTAAAAACATCCTGAGCTGAGCACAGATGCTCGTGTGGAAGGCTGCAGGCATGGTCTCCTCTGATTTTCTTTCTTTTTCTTTTTTTTAACATGCATACACTTTTCACACACTTTTAGCTGAAGCTTAAGAAGCATGATGAACTAATTCTTTTTGTGTATGGCTGCAGGCATGTACCAGCACGTACCAGCTGGTTTCTGCGTTCACCAAAAAGCCCCACAGTGCTCTGACTGCATGGATGTGGCTTGCACTCTCTCCACCAATACCCTCACACATTAGTTTGATTCCAGCCATAGCACTCACGGATACAGTAAAAGAGACATCGTCATAGAAAGCTGAATATAAGATGTATGTGTGAGTAAACATGCATGAAAATAAGAATAATATCAGGGCCTCTGTTTGCATTAACATCCAGCTTCCTGTATCATCCAGCCACCCCTCCCCTGTTTCTGTGCAATCACTGTAGCTTTGAAGCACATTCTCAATGCAGCTTGTGATGTGTGGTGATATCTACGCTGGTGGTACATTTGGCCGTGAGCTCTGTCTGAAAGGTTTTCAGCAGCACTAAAACCACCCAGTGTCATGAGTGGTGAGGACAGGACCAAAGTACAAGTTGCAGAAATAGGTGAGGTTATTAACAAAAAGGAGCCATTACTGGCAAAACGAGAAGTCCATTAAAACACTTAGTCCAAGTGTGAAAACTAAACCTGGCATTAAGAAAACATGTAGAACTAAAACAGAGAAGAAAATCAGCATCGTGGCAGAGACAAGACTATAAATACTGAGAGGAATAATTTAACAACTCCAGTTCCAAAAAATTCGAGTCTCTGTGTAAAATGTACCTAAAACTGGATGCAATGATTTGGAGCTCTCATAAACCCACATTTTATTCTCAATAGAAAATGGGTGTTTAAACTGAGAAAATTAATTTTTAGAAAAATATGAGCTCATTTTGAATTTGAAGCTGTTACAGGTCCGTGTTTCCCGCTGTGCAGCATCCACTCTGCTTTAACAACAGTCCGTAAACATCAGGGAACTGAGGATAGCAGCTGCTGGACTTTGAGAATGTTGTCCCGTCCTGAGGATTCTAGACTGCTCAGCAGCCCCGGGTCTGCTTTGTCTTGTTTTTGGTTCCTGATGCTCCAAATGTTCTCAGCTGGTCGAAGTTCTGGAGTGAAGGTCAGTTCAACACCTGGGCTCTTCAGTTTAGCATCATCCTGCTGAAATATGAAGGCCTTCCCTGAAAAGACGGCATCTGGATGGGAGTACATGCTGCTCTGAAACCTGGATATACCTTTCAGCACTGATGCACCCCCATACCATCAGAGAGGCAGACTTTGAACGGCACCCTATCGACCATGTTTTTCACTTTGTCTCAGTGCCACTTTTAAATTAGCTTCTTTTTTTCTCTTTTTAGCACCACTAACTTTTCCAACCCTTTGTTGTCCCATCCCAACTTTTTGAGATGTGTAGCTGCCATCAAATTCAAATGAGTTCATATTTTCCTTTAAATGGTTCATTTTCTCAGTTTAAACATTTGATATGTTTTCTATGATCCATTTTGAGTAAAATATGGGTTTATAAGATTTGCAAATTACTGCCTTCTGTTTTTGTTTACATTTTACACAGATCCAACACAGCTGGGCACAGGTGAGACAATCAACAACAGGTGAAAACACAGCGGACTGTCACAGTTGTGGCTGTATGGGTTATGGGGTGGACCCAAACGCAGGATGTGGGAGACAGAATTAAACTCAAAAAACTGCTTTATTCGCAGGTGACTGAGATAATACAAAAAACTCAAAATACAAAACCCGAAATCTCAACCAAAGCAAGAATAAACACAAAGCCTGGTAGAAATACTAAGAGGGAAATCAGCACTGGACAGGAAACACACAGCTAGGTTAACACTGACGACGACGCAACAATGAACAGAGGAAAACTGAGGGCTTAAATACACACAAGGAAATCAGGGAGAGTGGAAACAACAGGAAACAGGTGAAACAAATGAACCTAATAACACAGGGAAGCAAAACTAAACACAAATCACAGGAAACATGAGACTGTCAAAATAAAACAGGAAGTGACTCAAGAAAACAGAGTCGCAGACCTGACACGAAACATCGGGAAACACAAGAAAGACCAGAACAAAGGGAAACTAGAAAAACATACAAATAACTAAATAACTAAATAAGTGAGTGTGTTGAGCTTGTACGTGCACTGACCTCATTGTTTAAAACTTTGTCCACGTTGTTGTGTTGAATCTGTATCTGTTGTGTCTGTTGTGTCTTTATGGGTCATTCTAACTTTACTAACTTTGCACTCTTCACTGTTGTTCTGTTGTTGAAGCAGTGGCTCCCTGCAGCTCCAGAAAAGCTGATTTTTACCATCTGTGACAGCATTGCTGGTATTGTTTTCACCTTGTGTGTGTGCATGCGTGCATGCATGGAGCAGAGACACCTACGTACTGGAACTATAAATACCTCAAAGGCAGATTTGGGTTCTTTGGCAGGTGTTTATATGTATGTGGTCTTAATGTGGACAGACTTTGTCAAAACCATAGCATCACAACCACAAAGAATGCAGCCACTGTGCACCTCAGTGGAGAGTAGAAAGAGAAGAATAGGCAGCTGTGGTTGTATTAAAGTGGAGTGTGGAGACGGTTACAGATGCAGGAAGGTTCCGTTTACAGTACACAGCTGAATGAATTCATCTGTGGCCTTCCTCATGGTTCATACCCCTTTTCCACAGACGCGGTGCTGCTGGAAAATCTAGAATCAGTTCCACACATTTCCACCGGATCAGCTGGAGCTGGTATCAAAAGCCTGGAGCCTCCATGGTACAACAGTGCAGCACTGAGATTTTGCTCATGCCAGCACCCGCTTTTAAATGAACATACTCATAACTAGTAACCTCAATTGACTTCCTAAGTTAATAACCATCTTTGCGTGACCATGTTTGTGTGATTGGAGTTGTTCAGCTTAATGAAGCCAAATAATGAGAGAATATCCCGGATATGCTGAGCATCCTTTATGGTGCAGGCCCCCATGAATATTGCAGCAGCTGTGAACACACGGAGAATGGAAAACACATCTGCTACCCTGAAACACTGAAGGTCCAGAGACACAAGTGTGCAAACAAAATGCAATCTAGATAAATGAGTAAAGCTAACTCCTCACTACTCTTTAAAAATGAAAAACATCAGAAAATCCCTTCAGAGATTTTACTCTATGGCCTGTTGCATTTTTTTTTTTATTAATTGTCTCTTCTTATTTTTTTATTTTTCAGTTGGTTACACCATGAACGACCTGATCTTTGAGTGGCAGGAGAATGGACCTGTTCAAGTGGCCGAGGGCCTCACGCTCCCACAGTTCATCCTCAAAGATGAATCAGACCTCAGATACTGCACCAAGCACTACAACACAGGTAACACATGTACACAGATGCACACACTGCCAGAAGCATCGGGATGCAGGTAAGATGCACACAGGGTGAAATGGTTGCCATGTTTCATCAGTCATGTTTGTGCTGCAGGGATCAAGTCGAGGAAAATAAAATGTAAAAAAAAAAAAAGCTGCACGAGGGGGAGAAACAAGCCAACTGACCCAGGAGGGTGCAGTCCTAACCACAGACAGCAGACAAATATGGATGTGGTGTGTGTGACCAGGGGCTCTGTGTGGGGGTGGGAAAGCTCAGTGACTCAGAGGAGGTTCAGAGATGGACCATGATTATAGACATTTGATGGATTTCTAAATGACTGAGAGGTTTCTGCAAAGAAAAGCAACACAGTCGTGTTGGTTTATAAAGTGTGGCCACAGTTTAAAAAAACAAAGAAATCAAATGACTCATCCAGAACCCAGAGTGCGGCAGTTTTCCAGCTCTGGATACGGTCTGCAGGATTTTGAATCCATAATTGACAATGTCTCTGCTTTATTGCAGGAAAATTCACTTGTATTGAGGTGCGCTTCCACCTGGAGCGTCAGATGGGCTACTACCTGATCCAGATGTACATCCCCTCTTTGCTCATTGTCATCCTGTCCTGGGTTTCCTTTTGGATCAACATGGATGCCGCTCCGGCCCGAGTGGCACTGGGCATCACCACCGTCCTCACCATGACGACGCAGAGCTCAGGCTCCAGGACATCACTGCCTAAGGTCTGCACAAGCATGTGTGCGTGTGTGTGTGCATGTGCATGCAGTCTCCAGAATACGGCACTAAACCTTTAACTTTTGAAACCCAAATACTGTGTTTTTATGTCTGTGCGTGGGGGTGTCCTCTCTCTCTGTATACGACAGGCATCTGGCACTGTCATTTCATTATTTTGTTGTCTTAAGAAATTAAATTATTTGGCATGTAAAAGGCATTACACTTCTCCTCTCCACAGACCTTCAAGACACAGAAAACATCTGTAGCTACTGAATGCATAAAAACTAAAGGATAATACATGACAAGTCATACGTTCTGTGACTGTAATGGATGACGCGGTTCACAGTAGGTGGTCTTTAGTTGCTGCTGCCTGTCCAGCAGAGATAATGCTGTATCACACATACACAGGCTGCCTCTCTGTTCTCACACAGATACACAAACACAGTGTAAAAACCTCCCAGTCTTCCTCGTTCTTACTCTGTGACTCCACACAGAGTCCCTTTACTTTCTGTGAGGGTTTGGTTGCATTTGCTTCTCCTTTCTCCTGCAGATTCAGGCTTTCAGGTTAGTGACATTAGAGGCTGTTTTTTCTTCCTACATTAAATATTCTTTAACTTTCTTATGTTATCATGCTGGTCGTTTCCATAAACTGTGTATTAAAGATGGATAAAAGCCTCAACATTTGCATTTTAGCTGCAACCACGTTGTTTTTTTTTGGAGCTAGAAAGCACAATATTTTGACCAGAAGGTTATCAGCTAACACGAGCTAACCAAAACAAAACCAAAAAGCACAAGAGTCTGAAACAGGGAGCCAGAATCAAAACAAAAGGTGGCAGCAAAAAGCTGGGCAAAAAGTCCAAAACAGAATGCTGGGAAAGGGCCAAAACAGAGGCCAGATAGTTCAAGGGCCAGCTGCGTTCAGGAGGCTGGCCAGCCAAAACGGAGATACTCTCGAGGCCGGCCACGGGGCAAGTCAGGAAACTGACCGTGTGACCAATGGCAAAGGCGACATAGTTCTAGAGGACGACCCTCGGATGGCTTGTCCAGAGGCCGATGGTGGAAGAATGGACAGAGTCCACTAGATGGCCGGACAGGATGCAGGCCCTCAGGGAGTCAGCGATGAAGGACCCACCCAAGGTGGGTGACAGAGGATGCAACTGGATACAGTCGTTCGCCCGGTCGGAGACTGGCTTCGGAAGTGGTGCTGAGTCCTGGAGACACTGGAGCTACAGACACATGAACCTTCCACAAAAATATGAATCCAGAGACAAAGGCAAGACAAGGGTGGAAGAAACAAACAACATCAATAAACAACCCAGAAAAATCCAGAAGCACCAAAATCCAAAACCCAAACCTCCAGAATATATAAATCACTTCAAATTCAAAAACTCAAAACCCTGGCTCAGTGACCCAGGGACCATGACATTTAATGCCATAGCAGTGATGCAGCATAAGTCAAATGTAAACATAAAAGTAGCTTAACACTTCAGTTTAAGAATAACAAAAGTAAACAAACTTTGTTACTCTTCAGGAGCTGCACAGTACTGTCACATAATAAAACTGAAAAATATTTTCTGCCTGCGATGTTGGATGTTGGCTGCTTAAAGCCCTGTTTTTCACCAATAATTTCCATCCACCGTTTACCATACAGGGCGCAGCTAGCGAGTGCAGCTAGCAAGCACTCCAGCGATGATTACTGAACTCATTTGTTCACCAACTGCCAGCAGCTCCTCCTCACAGCCCTATTTGTTGTTTCCACTTTCTTGTATACTTGCAAAGATTATTGGAGGAGCTCCCTGCTTTCCTCCTCAGTGCATCATTGTAAATATTACTGCATAATGTTAAATAATAGAAAAATATCCACTCAAAGTGCTTATGCTAATTCAAGATGCAAAATATTATGATTATATTGTATAATATTATGATGGTAATGATTAGTATTACTATTATTATTATTATTATTATTGTGGCTTTATTTTGAACATGTTAAAACAGTACAGCAACAACAGAAAAACAAAGAAAAGGGAAAAAAGATCATGATAAATAACTCAGCATGTTCTAAAAGGAGGAGAAAGAATGCGCTTATTTAATCCCATCCCTTTTCCATTATTCAGTAACTAGTAACCATCACTTTTCCTTCCTGTTTATGCCCCATCACAGTGGTTCCCAGAGTCAAGAGAGTCAAATTCCCTGTTATTACTGCTCCCCCATTACCTTGTAGTCCCACTGCCCTATCCTATCATAAATCCTTCTTCACACTTTTTGTGTGTTTTTAGGTTTAAAACACTGTCCTCTTACAGCTTACAGTGCTGTGGTCCTCTGTCCTTCATTCTAACTCCTGCACTACCTGCTCTGCAGCTTACGTTGGCCGCACGTATCAGATAACATACACACAAAAGCCAGCCAAGCATTACCTGCTTCAGCACGCCTCCTTCCCAAAGTGCATTGTGCTGCCATCCCTTCCCCAGGAAAAAACACACACCCTCAGCTGCTCATGATGTACAAGAGTAAAGCCATGATTCATAGAGCAGCCCACCTTCTTCCATTGCTCCGTGTGCTTCACACACAGCACACTGTGAGGCTCTCACACTTTTCTATCACAGCTATCATTAGACTTAAAACTATGAAATTACTTTCAAACTGCACCCACGAGAAAAAGAGAGACTAAAGTTTTTCCTGGGAGTCTATATTTCTTATCAATCAGAGAAACACATTTAGACCCTCTTACCATCAGCTCGCTCAGGGAACTTCCAGGCGTAATGATGCTAGTTTCGGGAAAACTGACTGGTCAAGTAGGCAGTGGTTTTCTGTCTTATCTTGAATACAATGTACTGTGGAACAGGTTAGATCTGCAGCAGAAGCTACCACGGCCACATGCTGCACCTTCTTGAGACTGAAAACTCAGGATTAAACCTGAAGTTACTTCAATAGACCTCCGATCCTGCTGCAAAGTCCTGACCCCTGTAGCCCCTCGTCCTTCTTTTCCTTCATCATCTTACCGGATGTTTTGCATGCACAAACTAAAGTCTGTTTATTACACACATCATGCATCTGGTAGAGCGTGAGTAAGAACAAGCCCCATAGTCTTGTTCTGGTATCGTGTATGCATGAGAAAAAATCAGACATGGAGCACTCGGTTACATAAGCCTTATTAACTCATCAGCACACTCATCCCTCCCTCACATACTGTACACACACACACACACACACACACACACACACACACCTCAGCTGTTTGGCCGAGCCTGAGCGCGCACGCATGTGTGTGTAGGTTAGGAGGTTTCTCATGTTTCCAGTGCTTAACAGAGCTTTGCACTCCAGTATGTTACATGTGTCTGAATAAGTCATCGTCTCATAAAGGATTGCAGTTGCGTCTTTTTGACACCACGGGCATCTCAGCAGCACACACACACACACACACACACACACACACACACACACAGAAACACGCACGCACACACACATGGTTGAGCATGTTGGGCAGCAGCTGAAGCCCTGAAATAAAATCTGTAATTATTGTAGAAAAATACGAGTGCAACATCTGTGCAGTCACTAACATCAAAATCACAGTTATGTCTGAGGCTCACCGCTAACTTTAAGGACACCACTGTTGGTTAAACTGGTGTATTGAACTTGTGGTGAGGGCCTCCAGATTGACAGCTGAATGAAGTGTGTATGTGTGTGTCTGTATTTACAGGTCTCTTATGTGAAGGCCATAGACATCTGGATGGCTGTGTGTCTTCTCTTCGTCTTCTCAGCACTGTTGGAGTACGCCGCTGTCAACTTTGTGTCAAGGCAACACAAAGAGCTGCTGCGCTTCAGACGGCACAACAAGAACAAGAGCAAGGTACCAAAAAATCCCACACTGAACAGCGCAGTGAACACATCATCCAGAGTGAGCAGGCAGCAAACTTAATGACAAATACCACTTCAGCACCTACACAGTTTCTGACCTGCACAGGTGCGTGGATCCACGCACAGACTGGTGGAGTGTGCTCTGGGCTGAGGCTGCCATCTTGTGGTGACATGTAACTGCTGCAGTTCAATCCAGCCCACTCTGATGACTGTAAGTCTGTGCTGCTGAAGTCACTGTTTAGGACATAAATTAGGGCTGTTCCTGATGACTAATTCAGTAGTCGATCACACAGGGAAAAAAATCAGACTTGTCTAAAAGTCAGAAAACTGAGCGCAGCATGTCAGCTAAGGTTAAATCTTGTTCGTACCGACAATGTCGATGTTTAAGAGCCATTTGAAATATTTAATTCAGGTAATTTTCAGCCTCATTAGATGTACACAATTTAGGAATCTTTGAGTCCTGGAAGCAGGAAGAGATCTGGGTTCAAATAAGTTGTTGTGATTTCCTTGGGAACTTGAATGTGATGTATTTCAACTTCTATTATCTTAATTTAACATGTATTTGTGGGGAAATTACATCAAAAGTGTACTTTTGCTCCATCACAAGCAGGAAAAATCCTTCCAAAGGTTCAGGGGTAAAAATCTGGATCATCTTTAAATGTATAACCCTGCACACACAGCCTTAGTTTGCAGTGCATCTCATTTTCTTTGAAGCACTGTGAAACCTCGTGGCTTCACGGAGAAACACTGCCTGTTAATAAAATGTCAGAATGTAGTTTAACCACCTAATATTTCTGTTGCTGATTAATCAGAACAGCGGTGTCAGCCTTTGAGCCCCCTCACCTTTCTCTGATGGAAACAGGAACTTGTGCTCAGCACCTGCAGCTTCTTACGCTGCTGTCAGTATGAAGATCACATCCATCAGCTCCTCTAAAATGCACTGATTGTGGTTCAGGTTCATTCAGCCATTTATAATATTTCAAAAATGCTCTCTTGCCTGCAAATTCTTTATTATTTCCATTTATGTCAATTACACTGACAATAATAAACTTTATTTTTGAAGCACTTCTCAGAAACGTGCATGAGAGGAAAAATCTCATCAGCAAACTGGTTAAAAATCAGATAATTAAAAGAACGGCAAACATTATTCTACAAGAAGCTTTGGGTTTATATCCATCATGCGTTCGAGAATATAAACTGTGCCTCGATAGAGGCGGTAGTGAGCACGTTTTCTCGTAGAGGAAATCTCGCGATGACATTTTCACATATAACCCGGCGGAACTTCTCACAGGCCTTCTTCCTGTTTTATCGATCACGTAAGTGTGTTGTCGAGGCGTTCATCCAACTTTATATCCATAATAATCTTTTGCATCGCTCATCCAAACACATTAGAGCTGATTATAAAATCACATATGAATGTATTGAATTGAAATCCCGCACGAATTCAAAAACAGACTTGGACAAAAATGGAAATATTTTTAGTCTTGTAGTATGAATGTGGCTGCGATGCTCGTGTTCTGGAAAGCGGGTTATTTTTTCTAAGCTCGTATGTTTTAGCGGATAAATAAGTAATTTCTTTTTCTTATTATGTTCTGTAGCAAATGGCGGACGACGCCGGTGGTAGAGGAGGTTTTCGCGGAGGTTTTGGCGCAGGTGGCCGTGGTCGGGGCCGCGGACGCGGCAGAGGCCGAGGCAGGGGCCGCGGTGCCCGGGGCGGCAAGTCCGAGGACAAGGAGGTATATTTTGTACTAATAAGTGTTTGAAACATAATTATTTTACATTACAAGTATTTTTGTTGTTAACCTGAGATTCTCTTTCATATGTTAGTGGGTGCCAGTCACCAAACTGGGCCGCCTGGTTAAGGACATGAAGATCAAGTCCCTGGAGGAGATCTATCTGTACTCTCTGCCCATCAAGGTAAACACAGTGCACATCCATAAACCACCAGAGATTTTCTTTTACTAATGATAGTTAAAGGTCTGTTACTTTCAAACAAGCATATTGGTGAACCTTCTCCAAATCAGCTTTCAGCTCAACACCATGTCCTGTGTTGTCAGCACCAGTTTACAGCTCATTTTTAAGCAGTACAACTACGTACATTTGAAAAATGCTGGAGCCTTAAAGTTGTATTATGCTGTGAGGTATAGTAATTGCAGAACAACCTGACGTGAGCTTTAAAATATCTGAAGAAAATGTCCAGCTGCAGCTTTGTATGGGAAAACTGCACAATTTCTGTGGTGATAACACTTGAATGCATAACCTTTTTTTCTTTTTCTCCTGTAGGAGTCTGAAATCATTGACTTCTTCCTGGGTTCTGGTCTTAAAGATGAGGTGCTGAAGATCATGCCTGTTCAGAAGCAGACCAGGGCTGGTCAGCGCACCAGGTTCAAGGTGAGTGTGGTTACCTCTGTAAAAGTTTTTCTCTTGTTAATCAGCATTGTCTAAAAGTAATACTCTGTGCCTTTGCTTCTTGTTTACAGGCCTTTGTTGCCATTGGTGACTACAATGGCCACGTGGGCCTGGGGGTGAAGTGCTCCAAGGAGGTGGCCACAGCCATCCGTGGGGCCATCATCCTGGCCAAGCTGTCTATCGTCCCTGTCAGAAGGGGTTACTGGGGTAACAAGATTGGCAAACCCCACACCGTGCCCTGCAAGGTGACTGGCCGCTGCGGTTCTGTCCTGGTGCGCCTCATTCCGGCCCCACGTGGTACCGGCATCGTGTCTGCCCCTGTGCCCAAGAAGCTGCTCATGATGGCTGGTATTGATGACTGCTACACCTCTGCCAGGGGCTGCACCGCCACCCTCGGCAACTTTGGTAAGTTTCTTCTGGGGTCGTGATCTGTATGCTGTTTCTGGGTTTCTCCTTGCTCTGCTCAGCTTCACCTCGGCAGTGGTGTAGTTGTCGTCAAAAGGAGAGAAAGAATTGAGTACTGCACGGGAGAAATACATTTTGGTTGTCTTCTGTTACCGTTTTGCTACAGTACTCAACATTTTTCCCCAACAAGACTATAGCACTTTGTTGGAACGCCATGCTAGGCAAACTCACTAATATTTATTTTAAATTCCTTCCTCAGCCAAGGCCACGTTTGATGCCATCTCCAAGACTTACAGCTACCTGACCCCTGATCTGTGGAAGGAGACAGTCTTCACCAAGTCTCCCTACCAGGTCAGTACAGAGCCAGGATGAGAGGTTGTTTGTTTTTATAATAGGTTTATGTGTGTAACCAGGCTTTCTGCTTTTTGTTACAGGAGTTCACTGACCATCTGGCCAAGACTCACACCAGGGTGTCTGTGCAGAGGGGCCAGACTGTGCAGCCTCCTGCCTCCTAAACTTTTTGTATAGGGAATCGTTGAATAAACGTTCTGAAACACCACTTTCTGTGTATTGTATTGTGCTTTACTCACAAAATTGATTCTTTGAGCCAAAATATGCTGAACAACTTGGCACAAGTGATTTTGTGATGTGGCGGACAATAAGAAACTGGTTTGCATCGTTAATGAAGTCACCCTAATGGTAATATCAAAAGGATTTTAGCTAATCAAAAGTACATGGATGCTAAAACCTTAAGGACTGTTTTTGGGAACAGCAGATCTCAGAATGGGGAGGTTGTTGTGGAGCACTGACCACCACTTTAAAAAGCAGTGACCATTTGAACGCTTTAATGGAATCCAAGTGAATGTGATCTGTTGGAAGTAGGTGGAAAAGCCTGGGGAGGTAGATTTACGCTCTTGAAAGACAAATGAAAGAAGCAAGACAGTATGTGAATGGAAAGGTGAAGCTGCAAGGAGTAGGGGTAGTGATGGTGAGAGTCTAAATACCAGGGGGGCAACCATGCACAAGCGGTAAAGAGTGCACGCAGGATGGAGATGAGTGTCAAGGGTGATGTGACAGAAGGATAGCAAGAGTGAAAGAGAGTTTACGAGATGAAAAGATCTGCTAGGATGCTTAGTTTGGAGACAGTGGTACAAATAAAAAGGAGGCAGAGTTGAAGATGCTCAGATTTTCATTGGGAGTGAAATTGACATGATCACCAAGAAATTAGTATATCAGAGGGACCACTCAGGTAGCGCTGCTTGGAGGCTGAGAGGGTTTGGACGTGCGCAAAGGATGTTATACATGAAGCATCCAGACAGGAGACAGAACATTCATGAGTGTAGTGAAGCAGGCCATGCACAGGGGTGGTGTGACAGAAGAGCATGCAAGGAATAGGGTGAGATGGAGGCAGATGATCAGCTGTGGTGACCCCTTTCACAGCTGAAAGATGAAGTATGGTCTAATGCCACTCACAGGTCACTGTTCACCCTTGCTGATAGAGGAGCATTTGGAGGACTTAAAAAGATCAGTGTGGGAATTTAGACTAATTTTCAAGACATTCAAGCACAAAGTAAAAACTTGTGATTTAACATATACTTTATTTTACAATTCTTACATAGGACAGAGAGAGGGTTCTTAAGCACTCTGGGCCTGAGCTGCCATCATTCGCTCTTTTTGCTTCATTAGACATTTCCTCGCACTGGCGTAAGCTCCCAGGTCTCCATCTAGAAAGAGGCAGGTCGAGAATTAAACGCATGAAGCAGCTGTGCAGCAACACAGGAAAAGCTCTTCAAAATCAGGAAATCACAGTTTGGAAGAACCAAAACCTTTACATAAAAACAGAAAAAGCAGATTCACAAATTCAAAAGCTGCAGAATTTCTTTGTTGATAAATTGTGTGCAATAGCTTAGAGCTATAATTAAAAAAAATGATTTCAGCCCTCTAACAAGCTGTTGCATTTACGCTTGTAAAATAATTTGTTGGAATACTGAATGAATACTTCTATTGCTAATAAACTGTACACATCTAAGCTCCTACACAGCGCAGTACTTACAGCGTGACTGGAAGTTCTTGGTCACCTCGTTGAACTGCTGAATTTCCTTGGCACAGTTCTGCTGGTAGCTGTGTCCTTCTCTCTGCTGGCAGGCCCTCAGGCGCTCCTGGATCACCTTCACGATCTCCTGATCCACTTTACTGAGGGGAAAGACACAAGGTGATTCTCATTTCCGAAATGAAGCTTCACAAACATCGCCATCCCTGAAGTCGGGTTTAAAGGGCACAATTACTACTGTCTGCCTCACAAGTGCATATTGAAATGCTACTGAATAAATTGAATACTGCATAAATATTTGGTTCATATTTCAAAAACCACAGGGTTAAGCTCCTTTAACAGTCTAACATTTGGAAAGATTATGCCCTGGTGTTTTTAAATATTTTTGCTTCAAACAGTAATTTTTTTGCCCCCCCCCTATTTAACTATAATGTCAAATAAAAATAGAAATGTGTTTTTTCATATTTTGCTAATTTGGTATTTTAGTCACTATTGTTTCTATTTTTTTAAATTTTATTATGCTTGTCTGAAACAGCTCTCTCTTGGAAATGAGACACTGAATCTCAAGGTTAAATAAAAGTTTACATAAAAAAGATTTATACTGTCAACTTAGTATCTGGAAGCAGTTACAGCTTTGAGACTTCTGGGATAAGTCCTTACTTACCTTCAAAGTCTGTCAGACGGGTTTTTAACCAGAGCTGCTATTTTCAGGTCTCTACAACATTGTTACAGGTCTTCCAGTCTAGCCATTGGCTGGGATGCTCCAATGCCGTTTGAGACTGGTCCTAAAGCCACCTAGCACTATACTGGTAGTGCGCTTTGTTTCACTGTTGTGCTGAAAGGTGTTGCCCTATTAATGTTGATGCACTCTGGCGAACGTATTTTCTTCAGGGTCCTCCAATGTTCTTCCCTTGATAAGTCTCCTTACCTCTAATGCAAAGAACAGGCCCAAAGCATGATGCTGCCACCACCACGCTTCACTGCAGAATCCGTATTAGCCAGACATAATTCTGGGACTTCTGCCTAGGTAAATCTTTTGCTTCATGCTGTCAGTCATTTAAAAGCAACAAGACAAACTCGAAGAAGACTGTATCCTATGATGATACTATCAATATTAACGATTATTGCTATATGCTTAAGTCTAGTTTTTTCTTTGCCATCATACATTACTGAGCACAGACTGGCGAGGGAAAAAAGCATTCTTGAAAAAAGTGAAGGGGTGTGAATACATTTTGAATCTACCTTATACATTCATACTCTTAATCATCACCACCTATTACTTACTAGTCTCTCCTCCACTGCATCTCTGCCTCATAGTAGCAGGGGTAATCTCCCTCCTCACACTCAGTCAGGTCAGGAACACGGCGGAACTTCTGGTGGTAGTACACGATCTTGTTTTTAGCACGAATGCTGTCAACAGCATCTGGGTGAAGAAGGAAACAGTTCAAAGCTCAGATAAACATCCAGGCTGAGTAGGCTAGTGCACTACTGCTAGCATAAACACCTCACTAACATCGCAGTTACACGGCAAAACCTGACCTTTACTAGCACTAAACAAAGCCCTGTAACCGATTCAGGTTTAACTACATCAACTTAAGCAACATTACCACTTTAAATAAACCAGGATGCGTATACAGGATCCCCAGTTCATATGCTTTGTTGCTGAGCTATCCTGTTAGCCTGGTTAGCTTCCAGTTACCTCTAAATGTGGTGACGGGTAGGTCCACAGAGTAATAGAAGAGTTTAGACAAGATCAGAGCTGGGTTTGGCAGTGCCGTTTGTTTGTCCACAACCGGAGTCTGCCGAGGAGGCTCTGGGTATGCTCCTTTATCGTAATCTGCGGGCATTTTTTGCTTTAAAAAACCAAGACTTATAAAAATCCAACAGTTCGACCTCGACAGGTCTCCTTCGAGCGGAGCGCATGCGCAGGAAAAGCAACATAATGGCGAAATAGAGGTCAACAAATGAAATAATTTGAATGCCGCTAGGGCAGCTTTTATTATGAAATTAGAATTATTACAAATAATATACTTAAAGGAAAACTCGGAACTAGCACAGTGCAGTTTTCTTAAGATATGAAGGTCGAAGGGTAAAAGTCGCAGGTCGAACTGTAGTACCATTTAGTTACAGTAGGTGGAGGCAGAGAGCTGACTATGATCACAGTACTATGCAAAAGTCTTGAGCCACCCCTCTTATGTGCAGAGATTTATTTAAACATGTTCAAACATAAATTGAAATACAGTATATGAGGAAAAAGAATAATCTTACTAAACACCTCACTAACATCGCAGTCAATAATGAGATCTGAGTAATGAGATCAAAACCATCAGTTTTGACAAGACACTCAGCACTACTGACTGAAATGCAGTCCCAAACCATAACAGAGCTTCTACTGTGTTTTGCAGGTGGCTGTAGACACTCACTGCTCACCCGACCTCCTCTGTAAATAATAAGGATGATTTGAACCAAAAAAATTGAAAATTTGTGTCACTCCATAAGACCTGTTGCCACTGATTTTCGGTCCAGTTCTTGTGTAATTTGGCATACCTCAGCCTTTTCTCCCTGTTTCCCTTCCTTAAGAACAGCTTCTTGACAGGCACTTTTTGAATGCGATCATTTCAGAAAACAGTAGATTAAACTGAAGGGCCAGGTCCATCTTTCTTATGTGTCAGGTCTGTCCTGGATTTTTTCCTATTTCTTAAGGACACGAATTTCAGAAAAAAAACTTTGAAAGACCCCCAGAAAGCCTGGAGAACTATTCCTCAATTACAAGAAAGCCTGTAAAAAATGAAGAAATGTGGGGTGGCTCAAGACTTTTGCACAGCACTGTAGGTGAACTTACTTCAGTTTATTTGTAGATGACAGAATAACATAACAGAAGTAGTCATCAGTATCATGCATGTTTTCACACACCAGAGGGGCAGAAAGTAACAATTCATCAGCGTGGTGTGGCCCCAGGTTGAAGAGACTAACTCTGGACAGGTCAGCACTGGTCACATGACAGTGGAAACTTTCTTCTTTCTCTCTCTCTCTCTCTCTCTCTCTCTCCTTTCTTGGTTGTATGGTTCCTGTCCACTAGGCCTCCCCACCACCTCAGACCTCTGACTTTACCCTTTTCCCTCCTCCTATCTTGTCAGGACTTGGCAGAGATTGCCTTGTTTGAAAGCGAATACGTCTCCTCATCTGGGCCAAACACCAAATTAGAGCCCTGTGTATCATCTTATGTATGAGAAACCATCAGCACTGGTTTCTCTCTCTTTCTAGCTCTCGCTGGGACAGTGCGCAGACATGGTCAGTGCTCCTTGTGTTTTTGGTTCCTTTCCTCTTTAAGGGATAGTTAAATTTGTACTTTTTTTTTGCTTGCCTTTGCCTTCTACATGTGTGCATGTGTGTGTGATGTACCATGTTGTTGAGCCATTTGGATTGATAAGAGTAGATGAAGCACACTGAAATCTAGTAATGGCTACCCTTAGGAGACCACATGGAACACTGAAATGGTGAACTTCTCTATTCTATAACTGGACATTGTCTTCTAAATTTTCTTGATTTTGATTGGATTTCTGAATGACATAAAATGTGAAATAGAAATTGAGGGAAGCAGAAGCACATGGCTTGACTAGAAAAGCAACGTGGAAGATCATGGAAGATGACTTCTTTGTGTTCTGCTTTGGATTATAACTTAATAATATTTTTTAAAAATGCGATTGATGACGACATATGATGCAACAAATACAAGGAATCATTGCACCTGGGAACGTGAGTCTCACCGCATCTGTAATCACACAAGCGCGGCAAACAAACTTCAATGAACCTCCACTGAATACATCAGCTTAAACTATTTCAAAGTCTTGAGGAGTCGGACAGCCTGGAATATGTTTCTCTCCCGAACTTTTTGTGGTGATGCTTCTCAGTCTTTTCTGTGAGGGGCGAAAGCTTGAGAGATGCGATCTGCTGAGTGGGAAGGGTCCTTCAAAATCGGCAGGCTCTTGTGCACCCGGTTTTTAAGGATTTCTGCAACAAATGGGACTTCAAACCCAGTAATTCTGGATGCAGCACACACCACCATGTTCAGCTGCCTCTCCTTCCTCTGCACACTCACTCCCAAAACGCACCGTTGTCCCTCAAAAGTAAGCACGCTTTCAACAGCTGCTCACTACAGACTGAGAAAGCCTTACTGACACACACAACAGATGTGGTGTTGTCCTTCCATTTTAAGGAGGAAGAGATGTAATACCCAGAAATTTGTAGCTGTCCATTCTCTGCCCCTTGTTGATGGACCAAGCCAGTGATCTTTTGTGTGTGTGGCAAAAATCCACAACAACTTCCTTGGTCTCTGAAACATACAGCTCGAGGTTGTTTGTACTGCACAAGCAATGTGGTTATGTCCTCTACTTCATTTAGGTGGCTTGTCA